>QLTV01004270.1:270417-286913 GCA_003457575.1 Thermophis baileyi | reverse complement strand
GATTATGGAAATAATGATCGGAAGTTCAGAGGTCACTTCAAATAAAGCAACATGATGCAGCTAGTGTCGAAATCCTTAGCAACAAGATTGTGAGGTAAAACCTATAATTGTTGTGTGGTTCTTGGAGTGAAGATTGTTTTTTCTTGTTAAATATCCTGAGGAAAGATTCTTAGACTCATCTGCCTCTCACTGGCTTAATTTCACAGTTCAGACTCCATCATTCACCTTAATGTTCGATGTCATTTGAAATTAGTGGCAAGCATCTTGCAATGACTCCTCTAAGCCCTAGTGCTTTATGTATGGAACTGGTGAGATCCTGAGATGGCCAAGTCAGGGATAGACTTCAAGAAAGGCATTTCATTCTATAAAAACACCCTGGAAAACCAAAAATCAAAAGGTCCAGTTAGTAGACCAGAAGAAAACACTCTAGTTCAGTCCCAAAGGTACTTTGTCAAGAGGCAACTGGACTTTCTGGTTTTTCTTTTAAGACATTTTGCTTCTCATCCAAGAAGCTTCTTCAATTCTCTCTCTCTCTCTCTCTCTCTCTTTCTCTGTCTCTCTGTCTGTCTCTCTGTCTCTGTCTGTCTGTCTGTCTGTCTGTCTGTCTGTCTGTCTGTCTCTCTCTTTCACACACACACACAAAATCATGGCACAGAGCATCTAACATCACATCTATCATCTATTATAATCTTCTGACAAGCTTCTTATCACCTTCTAACACCTTCTGACAAGCAAAGCCCTCGGGAAAGCCAGATTCACTTAACAACCGTGTTACTAATTTAACAACTGCAAGGATTCACTTAACAACTGTGGCAAGAGAGGTTGTAAAATGGAGCAAAACTCCCTTAACATATCACTCGCTTAACAACAGAAATTTGGGGCTCAATTGTGGTCATAAGTCAAGGCCTACCTATAGTTTGTTAGCAGCCCATTTTTTAAAATTATTTAGGTTTCATTTAAATATCAAGTTCCCAACAATAAGAATTGTCCAACCATAGAATAATCACCCTGTGATTATTTAATAATGACAATTTTAATAAAGAGATTGGACAGTTGACTGGGATGGTTTAAATTATTTTCTTGCACATTATAGAGGGTTGAACATGAAGAGAGTTGTGATACTTCCCAATTGTAGAATTCTGGATTAATCCCCAGAATTCCAAGATCACACAAATGCAAGACATTCACTTCTTCGATTTGCGTTTGGCACCAAACTTGGGGGACTGTGTTTTATTAATAGCATTACAGAATACACGACATATATTACATAACAATTTAACCGCATTTGCTGGAGCAGAAGGAACTAATTTTAAGCCCACCGTTCTTGAAAACACAGGAGGATTAGCGGAGAACCATGAAGCATCCAACTTCCATCCTGGCCAGATTTATTGAGAAGTCCTTTATAGTGTCTACAAGGTTTAGCTACAGGTAAAAAAATATATATTTAAAGCTGCTGTTGAGAGCCAGCTCATTTACGTCTCCTTTATAGAACTGCGAGCTCTCAGCTTTGTTTAAGCAACAATTAACTTTTGGCAGCTTCTAATAAACAGAACGAATGCTCCAAAGTTGCTCGGAGAATGAGAGTCAGCTCTTAAAACAGTTAAAATAGCCAAAAGTTTCAGGATGTTAGCTTCACAGTCTCTACGACGACGAATTAAAATGTCAGGGTGAAGATACAGAAACAAGCTGGGATGCTTGTCGAATCTTGGTTGCTCAATCGGGAAGAGAAAGGAAAAATTCCAGAAGGTCCAAATAATCCAAATTTCAATTGTTTTATGGTCATGGATCAAAAGTCTGTCCAACAACTCAAACAATGAACAGATCATAAAATACGGTCCTATCTCAAAAAGGGAAATGTGTATAAGACAGAAATGGTCTACCAAATTTAAGCATGCTCAAAGTTTCCACCAACTATCATGACTCTACAACATTTTAATATTTTTTGTAGATTTCTGAGTATTGACTGCCTTAAAGGAGAATTATTTTCTCTCCCATAGAACAACAGGAGGGATTTACATGTAGACATGATACTAATTCAGAGCTATGAAGGTGGCATAGTGGTTAGAGTGCAGTACTGCAGCCTACTTCAGCTGACTGCTAGCTGCAGTTCGGCGGTTCAAATCTCACCGGCTCAAGGTTGACTCAGCCTTCCGTCCTTCCGAGGTGGGTAAAATGAGGACCCAGATTGTTGGGGGCAAGAGGCTGACTCTGTGAACCGCTTAGAGAGGGCTGTAAAGCACTATGAAGCGGTATATAAGTCTAAGTGCTAACTGCTATTGCTATGAAGGCTTCAGCTCAGCTGAACATGCAAAGTTGATTTGATAACAGCCTCCGTGTAGGAGATGCATTTGACTTTGGAACTGAAGGTTTCATAAATAACTCCATTCCAGGAACTTTGATGGTAAAACTTTAAGCCTGGCAACAATTAATGTCCTTGGCCCTTTGGCTACAGTCAGGTGTGTACCTTTTAAATAAACAGAAATAAATAAAAGGCTAAAACACCCTTGTACCTGAATATAATATTTATTTATTTATTTGTTTGTTTGTTTGTTTGTTTGTTTGTTTATTTATTTGTTTGTTTATTTATTTATTTATTTATTTGTCAAACACGTATAAGATCACAGATATAGGATGATTATGAATACAGGATAAGGATATTATCCTGATGTGTAAACATCATTTTCTATCTTGAGAGATTTATCTCTAATTTTATTTATGATCAGCAAACCTCCGGCTGAGAGATAACTTGAAATTAAATGCCAACCAGGTGCTCCCTTGACTTTATTTTTGCACACACACTCAGAGTTTCAAGAGATCATAAGCAGGACTAAATATCAAAGCAATGATGAAGGATCTTTTTAGAATCTAATATTGATCTTGAAAGCCAATTTGGTGTAGTGCTTAAGACATAAGGCTAGAAACCAAAACACTGGGCGTTCTAGTCCTGCCTTAGGCATGAAGGCCAGGTGGGTGATTTTAGGCCAATCACCAGGAGACGGGGAGTTCTAGTCCCGCCTTAGGCATGAAAGCCAGCTGGGTGACTTTGGGCCAATCACCAGGAGACTGGGAGTTCTAGTTCCGCCTTAGGCATGAAAGCCAGGTGAGTGATTTTGGGCCAATCACCAGGAGACTGGGAGTTCTAGTCCCGCCTTAGGCATGAAAGCCAGGTGGGTTATTTTGGGCCAATCACCAGGAGACTGGGAGTTCTAGTCCCGCCTTAGGCATGAAGGCCAGGTGGGTGATTTTATGCCAATCACCAGGAGACGGGGAGTTCTAGTCCCGCCTTAGGCATGAAAGCCAGCTGGGTGACTTTGGGCCAATCACTCTCTCTCAACCCAACCCACCTTACAGGGTTGTTGTTATGGGGAAAATAAGAGGAGGAAGGACTATTAGGTATATTCACCACCATGAATTACTTACAAAACAATAGCCAATATGTGAGTTGGGTGCCTGTATGAATTTATTTAGTAAATAAATAATAAATAAAAATAAATAAATAGATTGTGGGAATGCTCTAGACATAATATATCCTGACTGAGCATGTTGTTTCTACCAAGTACTAACTGGATGGGTTTCCAAATATCTCCACCTGCCATATTAATCATTTTCATATTTTCAATCTGTAAGCACCTACGCAACAATACTAAGTGTGTGTGATCCAATTCGTAGAAAGGTGTCATGTTTAATAATTGTGTGCCATTCGGAAGCTGTGTCAGTTTGTTTGGTTAAGGATTTCTTGAAACATGCCATTTGACCAAAGGTGCTTCAATGTTTGCATACAACAGTTTAAATACGGACAAGCCTGAAAGGAAGCGTTAACTTAAATTTTGAAGCAAGTTACTCGTGACATCAGATTGCACTCGTTGTGAACTCAGTGACTCCATCTCCACAGTCTGTTTATTCATGGCTATCTGAATTATAATTAACCCCAATTACCCCATCTGAAGCACCCTCACTACACGATGAACTGTAAATTAGGCAACCAGATTTTGCGATTATTGTAGCATACGGCTCAACCCATGTGGTTCATATATGATTTGGTGTCATGCAAACCCTCAAAATTGCATCAGATGGGTAAACCCCAACCTCATGTCAATGACAAGCCCAACCTTCATTCAACCAGAATGGTTTTTTTTTTAATTGGGTTTGGTTTGGTTTGGTTTGGTTTGGTTTGCTAACCATGATCTGTGTTAAAGAGATCCTCTATTCTTTAGACTTCGAAAGGGAGATGAGTCCAAAACCTTGGATAAAATGTAGCATGCAGGAAAATGAATGCAGGGGGGGGAGGAGAGAGAGAGAGAGAGAGATATGATTGAGAGAGATGATTGAGAGAGATGATTGAGAAAGATGACAGCGATAGAGAGATGATAGACAGACAGACAGACAGACAGACAGACATAGATAGATATAGATATAGATATAGATAGATAGATAGATAGATAGATAGATAGATAGATAGATAGATAGATAGATAGATAGATAGATAGAGACAGACAGACAGACAGACAGACAGACAGACAGACAGACACAGATAGATGGTAGATGGTAGATGATAGATGATAGATGATAGAGAGAGAGAGATAGTAGATAGATGATAAAGATAGATGATAGAGACAGATAGGCAGATAGACAGAAAGATGATGGATGGATGGATGGATGGATGGATGGATGGATGGATGGATGGATGGATGGAGATATGAGAGAGAGATGATAGAGAAATAGAAAAAAAGAGAGGTTATAGAGACAAATGATAGATAGAAAGAGATAAAGAGAGAGATGATAGAGACAGATAGACAGATAGATGATGGATGGATGGATGGATGGATGGATGGATGGAGAGAGAGAGAGAGAATAGACAGGGGAGAGAGAGAGAGAGAGAGAGAGAGAGAGAGAGAGAGAGAGAGAGAGAGAGAAAGAATAGACAGGTGAGAGATAAGTCTTTCCAGTTTTCTCGGCAAGATTTTTCCAAAATGATTTGCCATTGCCTCCTTCCTAGGGCTGAGAGAGACCAGCCCAAGTTCACCCAGCTGGCTTTGTGTCTAAACTAAGACTAGAACTCACAGTCTCCCAGTTTCTCTCCTTCTGTCTTAACCACTACCCCAAACTGGCTCTCTTTCATATCGGCTGAATTCCTTGAAATTCTTTGTTACCAAACATCTCCGGGTAGAAAAGATGTTCTGGGTTAAGAAGACTCAGGCGCCGAGGACAGAAGCAGCTTAAGTGCAGAGCTTTTTCAGGGGTCTCCAACCTTGGCAACTTTAAGACTTGTGGACTTCCAGAATTCCTCAGCCAGCTGGCTGAGGAACTCTGGGAGTTGAAGTCCACAAGTCTTAAAGTTGCTAAAGTTGGAGACCCCTGCTCTAAAAGACAGACAATTAACAGCCAAATTGTAAAACGCAGTCTGGATGGGAAAGTGGATCAGGATAAATTGCATTCCCCAGGCTTCTCCCCTTACGTGATTACTTTTCCCAGCAAAATGCAAAAAAAAAGAAAAAAAAAGAAAAAAAAAACCAGGTCAGGATTCTTGCTAAAACTGGAATCCTGCCATCAAAGTCTTTTTGCTCAAATAAGTAAGTTGGTGCCACTGCCCTGCCAAGCACAAACAACTATATTTTTTCCTCTTTCTCTCTTTTTTTTAAAAACCTCTCTTGCACTTTCAACTGTCAGCCTGCCAAAACAAAAACAGGCAAAACACCGTCTCAAACTTTATCCCCGTGCCAAGAAAAACTTCACCTTTTTTATTGCCGTATCTCAAGACGGCTATGAAAGGTTGAGGACGTACAGCTGCAGGGAGCTGGCAAACCTGAAAGTCGCCTTTTAAACCATCGACCCCGGTACCCAATCAGATACTGCAAACACCTCTAGCAGAAATGACAAAGAATTCTTTTTTTTTATGACTTGGAAAGTTAAAGGGACACGACAACACAATTGGCCCCCCAAAAGCTTTGGTTTCCTTAAAGTCTATGGAGATTCTCAGTCATCCAGGTCATGGTTGTCCCAAAGGTGCTTTTTTCAGGAGGCAACTGGACTTTCTTGGTTTTTCTTTGAAGACATTTCGCTTCTCATCCAAGAAGCTTCTTCAGCTTCTCATTGCAGACTACAGGAACCAGTAGCACTACTCAGGTGACCCTGAGGATACAGATAAACCTCCAAGTGCTTCAAGGACCCTCTAAAAGAATGCAAATAACCAGCTGTCTGCAAGGAATATAAATCCTTCCATTCCCCACCATCCAGTCAGAGCTGAAGAAGCTTCTTGGATGAGAAGTGAAATGTTTTCAAAGAAAAACCAGAAAGTCCAGCCTCCTGAAAAAAGCACCTTTGGGACTTTGGTTTCCTTCCCACTGGGACAAATCTTTGGAGAGGGAGAATTTGAAACCGAAACAAATACAAGGTAATCCTTGACTTTCAACCGTTCGTTCAGTGACCGAAGTTACAACGGAACTGGGGAAAAAGTGTCTTACCACCGTTTCTCACTAAGGAGTTCCGGTCTCATGGAATATGTGCAAATGTAACTTTTGGGTCTTAGTTTTAGACAGAAAAATATTCTGAGAAAAGTAACAGAGAGGTTTTGCTAAAAAGAGAGCACCAAGCCAACCAACTCTAAAATGGATCGAGATCAGCATTTTCCCAGCCTCGGCCCTTAAGAAATGCTAAATTAAAACTCTCTTTGTAACCATATTGAAGGAAATAGGAGACAATGAAAGCATCAGTCTTGCAGACAATCTGGTTCATACGTTCTTTGTTTTGTTTTTGTGTCTTTGAATCAGTCTTGACTCCTGGAAACCACTTGGATCAATCAGTTTTCTGAACAAGTCTGTTTCAGAAGTAATTTGCAATTGCCTCCTTCCTACGGCTGAGGGAGAATGGCCAGCTCGAGTTGATCCCTTGAATATGAGCCGGCTGTGTGCGGCGGCAGCCAAAAAAGCTAATACAATCCTGGATTGTATAAACAGAGGCATAGAATCAAGATCACGTGAAGTATTAGTACCAGGGGTGGGTTCCTCCCGGTTCGGACCGGATCGCCCGAACCGGTAGCGACCCGCTGGTGACGTCACTGAAGTGGATCGGCCGGTGCTGGTCCGTGGGCGCCGCCATCTTTTTTTGTGAATGTTTTGCGAATTTTCTTACGGTTTGGAAGGTTTTTCCTCTTCTGCTGCTTGAAAAAGGGCCCTCCCGCCCGCCCCCGGGTTTATCCTGACCTTTATTCCTTCGCCCGAAGCACAGCTGATCAGCTCCTCATCTGTGTTTCGGGCTGATTGCAGCTACTGAGCATGTGCGGAAGCAAAATTGCGCGAGGGAACGCGTGCATGCGTGTAAGCAAGCACGTGCGCACAAAATGTCGCAATGCGAACCGGTGGGGAAGGTAAGTGGAACCCACCCCTGATTAGTACCACTTTACAAAGCCTTAGTAAGGCCACACCTGGAATACTGCAACTAATTTTGGACACCATACTACAAAAAAGATGTTGAGGCTTTGGAAAAAGTTCAGAGAAGAGCAACTTAAGATGATCAAAGGCCTGGAGACTAAAACATAGGAAGAATGGCTGCAGGATTTGGGTTTGGCCAGTCTAGAGAAAAGAAAGACTAGGGGGGACATGATAGCAGTATTCCAGTATTTGAGGGGCTGCCACAAAGAAGAGGGGGTCAAATTATTCTCTAAAGCCTCTGAAGGCAGGACAAAAAACAATGGATGGAAATTAAACAAAGAGAGAAGCAACCTGGAATTAAGGAGAAACTTCCTAACAGTGAGGACAATTAACCAGTGGAACAGCTTGCCACCAGAAATTGTGGGCGCTCCATCACTGGAGGTTTTTAAGAAGAGGCTAGAGACAGTCACTTATCTGAAATAGTACAGGTTCTCCTGCTTGAGCAGGGGGCTGGACTAGCAGACCTCCAAGGTCCCTTCCAGCTCTATTCTATTCCTTACAGATCACCCTGGCTTTGCAAGATCAGCTGGCTTTGCACCTAAGGAGGAGCTAGAACTCACAGTCACCTGGTTTCTAGCCTGGTGCCTACTACACCAAACGGATTCTCAGGTTCGTACCATTAAGAAGCATGATTCAGGTAAGCCCATCCTAGACTTCTGAAGGATAGCAGATTCTGTTTTGGAGTTTGGATGAAGATAATCCGTGCAGAAACCCATGTTCTTCTAACCCTAATGTAGGAACATTAGAGTTCTACATTAATATATCATACCTTCTACATAGATCTAACCGTAATGTGGAACAGCTTGCCTTTAGAAGTTCTGGGTGCTCCATCACTGGAGGCTTTCAATAAGAAACTGGACAATCATTTATCTGAAATGGTATAGAATAGAACAGAGGTGGGTTCCTCCCAGTTCGGACTGGTTCGCCCGAACCGGTAGTGACCCGCTGGTGATGCCACAATGACATCACCGATCCGGCTCGGTCGGTGCCGGTCCGTGGGCGCTGCCATCTTTTTTTTGAATATTTTTTTTGAATTTTTTTTTTTGAAAAAAAAAATTCTTCTGCGCATGCGCAGAAGCCGACTTTCCGGCACTGTGCATGCATCGGCATCTTGTTTTTGGCATTTTGTTTTGGTTTTTGGTTTTTTATTTTTTTATTTTTTGCACTGCGCATGCGCGCGCGCCCACAAGGCATGCCCACGTGGTGCGGGAGGAAGCAAACCGGCAGCGAGGTAAGTTAGAACCCACCCCTGGAATAGACTAGAATAACAGAATTGGAAGGGACCTTGGAGGTCTTCTAGTCCAACCCCCTGCTTAGGCAGGAAACCCTATACCACTTCAGACAAATGGTTATCCAATCTCTTCTTAGAAACTTCCAGTGTTGGAGCATTTACAACTTCTGGAGGCAAGTTGTTCCACTGATTAATTGTTCTAACTGTCAGGAAATTCCTCCTTAGTTCCAGGTTGCTTCTCTCTTGATTAGTTTCCATCCATTGCTTCTTGTCCTGCCTTCAGGTGCTTTGGAGAATAGCTTGATTCCCTCTTCTTTGTGGCAGCCCCTGAGATATAGGAACACTGCTATCATGTCACATAGGGTCTCCTGCTCGAGCAGGGGGTTGCGCTAGACCTCCAAGGTCCCTTCCAAGTCTAATATTCTATGTTCTAAGAGGAGAGCACAATAATCAAGAAAGAGATAATTTTAAAATAATGCTAGTCACTCCCATGGAGATTTTTGACAATGCCTTCCCCACACAAACACACACACACACATAACAATTATGACATGGGTGAAGAAGAATGGCCAGAACAGCCTTGCCCGGAAGACACTACTCAACTTACAGTGATAAGGTGCCAAAATGTCGTTAAAGAAAACATTGGCTTCCTCTCTCTTATATAACACACAAGGAGGAAGTCGGAATATTCAGCAAGCGCCATCACGGATCTGGTTGTCATCGAGTCTAAAGGCTGCAGGAGAAAGCTTCAAGGTCCACCCCAAGCTAACATTAACCCTTTGACCTACACCATAAGCAACGTTCTCGAGAAGATTACCCTCCAAAGACAGTCGGAAAAATGGCTACCTACACCAGGGGTGAAATCCAACAGGTTCTGACAGGTTCTGGAGAACCGGTAGCGGAAATTTTGAGTAGTTCAGAGAACCGGTAGCGGAAATTTTGAGTAGTTCAGAGAACCGCCTCTGGCTGGCCCCAGAGTGGGGTGGGAATAGAGATTTTGCAATATCCTTCCCCCAGGAGTGGGGAGGGAATGGGGATTTTGCAGTATCCTTCCCCTGGAGTGGGGTGGGAATGGAGATTTTGCAGTATCATTCCCCTGCCACCCTCACCAAGCCACGCCCACCAAGACACACCACGGGCCACCAAGCCACGCCCACAGAACCAGTAGTAAAAAAAGTGGATTTCACCACTGACCTACACTCTCAAAGGTTTGCAATTGGGGATGTTTTGAGAAATGGGGGGATTTCTTGTTTCATTTATGATGTTGCTAATAGGGATGGGTTAAGCTTCAAAAAGGTTAAGAAGATCTTTAAGAGTACAGGATCTTTTTATTACTCATTAATGCAACCGTGTCTTTTTTTTTTTTCCAGGCTTCCATGCCAGCCTGAAAGAAAAGCAAAACTTTTTCATCCAACTTTCCTACAGAGACGCTCTGTTCCTATTCATAACCTATCCAATCTTTTTTTATCCTGCTGAACTGAGGTATTCAACAACAACCAACCAATTTTTACAACCTTAATTTGGGATAGAGGCAGGGGAACATCAGCCAAATTCTGCACTATAGGAAGTCCTGGACTTACAAGTATTCGTTCAGCAGCTGTTCAAAATGACAACAGCGTGTGTGTGTTTTAAAAAGCGACATGTTTTTCACACTTACGACCATTGTAGCATCCCAAGGGTCACGTGATCCAAATTCCGAGGCTTGGCAACTGGCATGGACTTATGACGGTTGAACTGTCCCCGGGGGCACGCGATTCCCTTTTGTGACCTTCTGACCAGCGAAGTCAAGGGGGACGCCGGATTCGCTTAATAACCGTGTTACCAACTTAAACCCTGCAGCGATTCACTTAACAACCGTGGCAAGAAAGGTGGTACAACGGGGCAAAACTCACTTAACAAATGTCTCGCTTAGCAATGTAAATTCTGGGCTCAATTGTGGTCGTATGTCGAGGACTACCTGCAGGGGTGGGCCGCTGGGGGTTCGCAGGGGTTCGGGAGAGCCTCTAGCTAAGATTCTGTGCAGTTCAGAGAACCCCCAAATCCCACTCCTGGCTGGCCCCGCCCACCCCGCCCCGCCCCCCCAGAAGTCCCCATGCGGCCCGTTTTGGATGCAGGTAAGTGCAGGGTGCACGCGGGGGCTCGGGGAGGGCAAAAAACGGGCCTACTGGAAGTTCGGGAAGCCTCCAGAGGGCCTCCAGAGCCTGGGGAGGGCATTTTCGTCCTCCCGGAGGCTCGAGGAAAGCCTCTGGAGCCCGGGGAGGGCAAAACCCCCCCACACACACACACACCGTGGTGCAGGAGGCCGACTAGGCCACGCCCACCATGGCCACACCCACCCAGCAATCGGGCAGAGAACCCCTTGCTAAAATTTTTGAAGCCCACCCCTGACTACCTGTATTGTAGATAAGTGGCTCTGCATCCTCAGAATAATAAAACAGCCTGAACTAGATGAACTTAGTTTTATTGTTGGTGGTTTTATATTAGATGGTTTTCATTGTTTTTGAGTAAACCATAGGTAGTCCTTGACTTACGACCACAACGGAGCCCGAAAATTTACGTTGCTAAGTGAGACATTTGTTAAGCGAGTTTTGCCCCATTTTACAGCCCTTCCTTATCATTGCAGTTGTTAAGTTAGGAACCCGGTCGTTAAGTAAATCTGGCTTTGACTTTGCTTGTCAGGAGGTCACAAATGGGGATCACGTGACCCCGGGACAATGCAAGCGTCGTAAATACGAGCCGGTTGCCAAGCATCCAAATTTTGATCACATGACCAAGGGCTCATAAGTGTGAAAAACCGTCGTAAGTCCCTTTTTTTTTCCAGTTCCGTTGTAACTTTGAAGGGTCACTAAGTGAACTGTTGTAAGTCAAGGATCACCTGTATTTTCTTGGCGTTCCTTTTGGTGAGGAAAAGTAACATAATATTTCTTCTTTTTTTTTTTTAAATAATAATCAAAGGAACAGGGTTATTTCGTAGCAATCCTTGAAAGGGACTCCCGGAATCCGACTTTGGAGAATATCTATGTTTATTTTTCGGTTCGTATCTATGTGATCGGCTGAAGATTTTTCACAGGTTGTGCTCTCCTCTAAAATCAAGGACAGGAAAGAAAGCTTTGGATTGTGCCAATATTGGAATTTCACGTTGTTTTCCTGTTACAAAGCTTTTTCCCCAACTGGGCGGTGCTGTTTTGTGTCAGAAGAAATCAACGCAACGGCTCGTGATTCACATAATCCGTCAGCCACTTCCACTAAGTAGCAGCTGATGAGAACATCTGTTTGCTTTGGACTGGAGGATAAAGTCTTAAGAGCCTTTGGAAAGTTTTCCACCGAGTGTAGGAAAAAGAAAAAGCTCTCTCTCTCTCTCTGCTAGATTCTGCCAGATTCATAAAAGTTTGCAAATACAGTTTTTCCTGCAGTTTTTATCCAGTAAACCACAGCCCTGGTTTTGATAAGATGCAATGCAGAGGTTGTCCTGGACTTACGACCGCAATGCAGGGGTGAAATCCAGCAGGTTCTGACAGGTTCTGGAGAACCGGTAGCAGAAATTTTGAGTAGTTTGGAGAAACGGCAAATACCACCTCTGGCTGGCCCCAGAGTGGGGTGGGAATGGAGATTTTGCAATATCCTTCCCACAGGAGTGGGGAGGGAATGGGGATTTTGCAGTATCCTTCCCCTGGTGTGGGGTGGGAATGGAGATTTTGCAGTATCCTTCCCCTGGAGTGGGGAGGGAATGGAGATTTTGCACAATCCTTCCTCCAGGAGTGGGGAGGGAATGGAGATTTTGCAGTATCCTTCCCCTGGAGTGGGGTGGGAATGGAGATTTTGCAGTACCCTTCCCCAGGAGTGGGGTGGGAATGGAGATTTTGCAGTATCCTTCCCCTGCCACGCCACCAAGCCACGCCCACCAAGCCACACCACGTCCACCAAGCCACGCCCACAGAACCGGTAGTAAAAAAATTTGGATTTCACCACTGCCGCAAGGGACCCCAAAATTTCCATTGTTAAGCAAGACAGCTGCTCAGTGAGTTCTGCCCCGTTTTACGACCTTTCGTGCCACTGTTGTTAACTGAATCACTGCAGCGGTTAAGTCAGGAACATAGTTGTTAAGTGAATCCGGCTTCCCCATCGACTTTGCTCGCCAGAAGGTCGCAAAAGGGGATCACGTGACCCCGGGCAGAATGCAACAGGCATGAATACATGTCAGTTTCCAAGCCTCTGAATTTTGACCACGGGAATGCTGCGATGGTCCTAAGTGTGAAAAATGCACACTTTTTCCAGCGCTGTTGTAACGTTGAGTGGTCACTCAATAGTTGTAAGTCAAGAACTACCTATATAGAGTATTAGAAAGGAAAATGGCAACTAGAATAGTATAGTCAGTGGAAAAAAATAGGATATCTAACACATAAAACTCTATCCTTATTTTTGTCATTGTGATATTGAAGGTTACACTATCATTAATCACCCGTGTTTCATTCATACATTGTTTGCAAGTTCCTTTTTTTAAAAGCAGGGGTGAAATGCTACTGGTCCGGCCCGGTCCGGGCGTACCGGTAGCGGCGGCCGCCGGTGGTTCGGAGAACCGGTAGCTTTTTCACTCGCGGCAGCGCGAGGCTCCGCCCACCTGCCCGGACGTTGCCATTTTCTTGTTTTTAACCCTCTGCGCATGCGCAGAGGGTGACAAAGCGTGTGTGACGGGCGCGCGCGCTTCCGAACCGGTAGGGAAGGTAAGTAGATTTCACCACTGTTTAAAAGGGATATGAAATCTTCAAAAAATGTTCTATCCTTTTAAGCTATGACCATCTGTGAAGTCAAGCTGTTGCTAAGTGGATTTATGAAGGGTCTTCATTCTCGTTATAAGCCATTAAAATCAGGCTTGGAAGGCTAAAAACATGTAGTTTAACACGCTTAGTTGAATCAGCTAAGGATTGTAAAAATAAGGGTAAAATTAGCTTTCCTAGAATTTTCATAGATTTCGATCAAATCGGTTCAAACCAGAGTTTACAGGTTGAACAGCTTTTAGAAGTTTATCCACCCCATGCAATTACATCAAATTCTTTCTCTCGTTAAAGGAATGTTGGCGCTATTACTGCTTTCAAAATAATTATATTTTATTGCAAAAGATCGTGGCAATTGCGACATTGTGCCGCTGAAGGCAGAATTTCAAATGAAAGAATCAGGTAACCAACTTGCTGTTAAATTTGGGTGCAATCCAGTCCTTGGAATATTTCCTTGGGAGTATAGATAGTCCTCGACTTCCAACAGTTCATTTAGTGACCGAGGCACAGAAAAAAGTGACTTATGACCATTTTTCACACTTACGACCGTTGCAGCGTCCCCGTGGTCACGTGATCAAATTTCGGATGCTTGGCGACTGACTCATATTTATGACGGACGCAGTGTCACGTGATCCTCTTTTGTGACCTTCTGACAAGCAAAGTCAACGGGGAAGCCAGATTCATTTAACCACCGAATGACTAACTTAACAACTGCAGTGATTCACTTAAGAACCGTGGCAAGACAGGTTATAAAACAGTGCAAAATTCACTGAACAAATGTTTCAGTTAGCAGCAGAAATGTTTTCGGCTCCATTGGGGTTATAAGTCAAGATCTACCTGTAATCCACCATGTTCAACGACTGGGATCGTTTCCAAGTCAAAATGCATTTGACTTCAAAGCTGGCACGGAACAATGCTATCTACAAAGTTTATTTTTGTCAAGCGTTTAAGAGATTGTCGTTATACATCGCAACAACAGAATTCCAGCGGTCCAGTCAAGTGTTTCCTGACCTAGCCTATGAAGAACGGGCAAACGTTCCCTCAATCAGATTATTAAAAATTCTATATTTTGTTAGAATCAGAACATATCTTTCTCCTTCTGTCCTGGCCACTTTTTACAGAGGCATGATGGACAGCGTTTTAACAAACTGCATCACTGTCTGGTTTGGTGGCCGCAGTGCCTCAGATAGAAAGTCCCTACAGAGAGTGGTGAGGACAGCAGAGAAGATCATAAGAAGCTTGCTTCGCTTTATTCAGGATACTGTTTATATGCGCTATGTGCTTAGCGCTCGAAGCCTTGTTAGAGACCCCACACACCCACTTCATGGTCTGTGAAAGGGAGGAGATTATGAAGTATCTCTAGCAGGACTAGCCTGTAACGGCTTTGTTCCCTACGCCATCCGTCTGTTAAACTCACAAGATTCGTTTTTCTCGCCATTGTACATGTATAACTAGACTGTGTTGTTTCTTGTAATCTTGTTTCTCTGTGTCATATAATATATGTTGGTACCGGTATATACATAATTTTGTATGTATGTATGTATGTATGTATGTATGTATGTATGTATGTATCTATGATTTATTTATTTATTTAGTCATGTTTATGTAGTTGGAGGTGAAATTGGAGGTGGTGACCCTTTAAGAGCTCTATGCAACGAAATTTCATTTTTAATGTATGCCAATTAGTGTACATTCAAAGTGACAATAAAGTTATTCTATTCTATTCTATTCTATTCTATTCTATTCTATTCTATTCTATTCTATTCTATTCTATTCTATTCTATTCTATTCTATTCTATTCTATTCTACTCTACTCTACTCTACTCTACTCTACTCTACTTACTCTAGTCTTTATTCCAATATTCTATTCTATTCTATTCTATTCTATTCTATTCTATTCTATTCTATTCTATTCTATTCTATTCTATTCTATTCTATTCTATTCTATTCCTCCTATTCTATTCTATTCTATTCTATTCTATTCTATTCTATTCTATTCTATTCTATTCTATTCTATTCTATTCTATTCTATTCTATTCTATTCTATTCTATTCTATTCTATTCTATTCTTTGCAGCAGCCAAATATTTCCTTGGGGACAACAATGTACAATTTTTTTTAAAAAGAACAATGAACTTCCTCTCTGGGCCATGATAGCAAGTCACAAGATAGCAAGAAATACAAGTATAAATATATCCTTGACTTACGACCAAATTGAGATCAACATTTCTGTTGCTAAGTGAAACGTGTGTGAAGTGAGTTTGGTCCCATTTTATGACTTTTCTTGCCGCAGTTGTTAAGTGAATTGCTGCATTGGTTAAATTAGTGACATGGTTATAAAGTGAAACTGGCTTTCCCTTTGAGTTTGCTTGTCAGGAGGACGCAAAAGGGGATCACGTGACCCCGGGACATTGCAACCGTTGTAAATATGAGTCACTTGCCAAGCATTCGAATTTTTATCACGTGACCCCAGGGATGCTGCAATGGTCGTAAGTGTGAACAACGGGATAAGTCACTTTTTTTCAGTGCCATTGTAACTTTGAATGGTCACTAAGTGAACTGTTGTAAGTGGAGAACTACCTGTACAATCTGTTAATTTCAATCTCTCTGAAATGGATTGGCAGAGGAATCAAGATCAGTCATCCACCCACATGAAATTTCCTTCCAGATCCGCGGTTTTCAAACCCAGCAAATTGAAGATAGGTGGACTTCAACTCCCAGAATTCCCCAGCCAGGGGAATTCTGGGAGTTGAAGTCCACACATCTTCAAGTTTCCAAGTTTGAGAAACACCGATCTAGATTTAGCAATTGTTGTCCGTTGTGTGCTAAATGGAGGTCAACTTCACACTTTCTACTAAGACATGAGCATCTTCTTTTAACGACCCCATAATCCCTTGCGGGGTGGAGTCTGGGCAACTAAATGGAGCTAGCAGAGTGTTTACTGGCCGGATGCCCTTCCTGTCGCCAATGCGGAGTTTTGTTCAGCAGATAACATTCTCATTGTGCCCAGAGAGAGAAATATCTGCCTCTACCTAGGATCAAACTGACAGCCTCCTGATTGTGAGCC
>QLTV01004270.1:204226-216506 GCA_003457575.1 Thermophis baileyi | reverse complement strand
CCAATCTCATTCATACCAAGCCCGGGGTCAGATCTGGGCCCCCATCTGCTTCTGTTAGTACGCTCAGCAGAGGGGGCTCCATTTCCCTCCCCCGGCTCCCCCATTCTCACCAACACAACCAATCAGACATACTCTTCCCTTCCCAGTCAAACCAGCCAACCCACCACATTCACACACAAAACATGGCTAAAATTGCTAAAAACTGGCCAACAAAAAAGAAAATTGCATTGTAAATGCAACCCTAGGTTTCTTGTTGTAAATGCAACCCAAGATGGTTTAAAAGGGTAGTCTATAGGGAAATAAATTGTCAGAAAGAAAACACCACTTTGATATGGGCTGTCGTTAAGACCCATGAATGTAACTTGCCCATAAAAATTCAAAATGTTGTAATAAAAATCGTGTAGCTCACCAGGAACCTTAGCAATAACCTTTCCCCCTTTCGATAGGATGGGATAGTTTGTAGCAAAGTATTTCATATTATGTTCAGCTCGTTCTTGGTCAGCAAAGATGGAGCCGACAGGAATAACTTCCTGCAGCAATCACAACTTGTGTTTGGGTTGTGAATGATGATATCATCCTTTGTAGATAAAGGCACCGAGACGATGCTATCTATTTTATACTGTTTAAAAAAGAGAGACTGCCACTTTAGACATGCCTATTAGTGAGGCCCCCATTGTTAGAGCTGGTATTTATTTATTAATCAAATGTATAAATTTGATTAATTTATCTCACCAAAGATGACTTGAGTGACGAACAAGAATCAGTAACAATAAATAAAAACAAAAAAATGTACAATATATTAAACACATTCAGGTAGTCCTCGACGTACGACCACAATTGAGCCCAAAATTTATGTTGTTAAGATGAAGCATTTGTTAAGTGAGTTTTGCCCCATTTTACGACCTTTCTTGCCACAGTTGTTAAGTGAATCACCGCAGCTGATAAATTAGTAACCTGGTTGTTAATTGAATCTGGCTTCCCCATTGACGTCTCTTGTCAGGAGGTTGCAAAAGGGGATCATGTGATCCTGGGACACTGCGACCGTCATAAATACGAGTTAGTGGCCAAACGTCTGAATTTGGATCACGTGACCATGGGGAGACTGCAACGGTCATAATTGTGAAAAATGGTCATATGTCACTTTTTTCAGAGATCACTAAATGAACTGTCATAAGTAGAGGACTACCTGTGACATACAGTATCAGAAAAGAAAGGGGGGGAAAAAAAACAAATCACAGGAGGAGGATTTAAAAAAACCGAAGAGAGGGATTTCCTCTAAGGGACAAAAAGAAAACTTAAGTTGTACTTCCAAGTAGAAGAGGTAGAGTTAACCCTTTCCTCTTAGACCCATCTTAAATAACCACGAAGGTCTTGCTTGCCTCACTGCAACACAAGAACTGGCCAGTTCACACAACGTCTTTAAGGGGTTTTCTATGGAATTACGGTCTAAAGCAGCCTTTATCAATCTTAGCAACATTACGAGGTGTGGACTTCAACTCCCAGAATTCCCCAGCCAGCATGGATGACATTAACAGAATGTCACTAAAAGCCTGGACTCTCAAATATAGCAATATGATTTAAACCGAAGAAAAAACTCAAAAGTAGCAAGCATTGTGCTTTTTCTTTATAAAAATATAAACCCAGCGACGTCCTTTTTATGCAGTCATAAAGATCTGAGCGTAGATTGAAATTCTCTTTGCTCTTAAGAGTCAAATGGGGTTTGGAACAAATAGTAGATTTATTTCGCATTTTCATACAAAAGCGCTAAAATTATTACAAAAATGTAAAAAGCAATCAAAGTTAACAGAACTGTACAGTTAGATAGAGATATCAAATCAGGCATTAAAAGTTTACAGGTTGTGAACAGAATTCACTGCCGGCTGGGTTTCCCATTTTCTGTGGTTTCCATTCTAAAACAAATCAAAATTACAAGGTTAATGAATATCTTTGTCATTTATCTAAAAATCGGACAATGAGGCCAAGAGTCACATTTATAGTTTCATTTTTAAACCTAAAAAGAGATACAATCTTAAAAATTATGTGGAGAGAGCAGGGTAGAATAAAAACACAGCAAACACTGTAGTTCCATTATAGCCAATTTGCAACAATTATTTAATTCAGTTTCCCTTTTATTTGCAACTCTTGCTGAAGATCAATGTACCCGTACTTTTCGGAGTATAAGACGCACTTTCCCCGCGCCCCCCCCCTAAAAGTGGGTGGAAATGTCTGTGCCTTCCAGCCCCAATTGTAAGTTAGGGATTACCTATATACCGTAGTTTTTGGAGTATAAAATGCACTTCCCCCGCTAAAAGTGGGTGGAAATGTCTGTGCGTCTTATACACCGAATGTTGCCGAAGCCCCGCCCACCCTTCGGCCCCCACCCTTCAGCCGTTATCGGCCACCGTGCACCCCGTTTTAGACCTGTTCCAGGCTGCAGGGATCACCACAGCACATTGCCACCGATCGCCACCTCCACACGTCGCCTTTTTGGCCTCCGCGCGTCACATTTTCGGCCTCCGCATGCCCTGTTTTTGGCCTCCGCGTGTCGCATTTTCGGCCGGTTCCAGGAACCAGCTGAAAATGCGACACGCGGAGGCCAAAAACGGGGCGTGCGGAGGCAAAAAATGTAACGCGCAGAGGCCAAAAACGCGACGCACGGAGGCGGTGATGGGCTGTGGCGATCCCCGCAGCCTGGAACAGCTGATTGGCAGTATTCCGGGAGGCCGATCCAACCGCCAATCAGCTGCTCGTGCTGAATCAGGCTGCGATAACATGCTGAAGCTGACCAGGCTGTTGGCTGTTTGCTGCAAGGACGCTAGCCAGATGAATACCGATGGATGCTGGTAGGCAGAGGCAGAAATTTTTTTTTCTTGTTTTCCTCCCCAAAAACTAATGTGCGTCTTATACTCCGGAGCGTCTTATCCTCCAAAAAATACCATATTTTATCTTGCTTTAGGATCAACTGAATTTTTGGGGATGAAAGTTTATTTAATCAATCCACAGCACAGGATCGAAATAAGTGTTCAGTAAATACCCATCACAATTAGCCTGATGGGAAGCAAGGCTGATTGTCCTGTATTATTCAAGGCCAGCCAGCTACTATAAACTTCAGTTTAACATAAATCTCCAAGCTGGTTTATGTATTCTTCAACTTTAATTGCCGTTTAAGTTCAGGAATTCAGCCTGGGGATTTCTGTTGAGTTTAGGAAATTAAGTATATTCTTAACATACTGCTTTTTATCAAACAACCAATGTCCATATAAACCTTTTCTTAAGGCAAGACGATATTTACAAGAATTACATCTCTGAAATTTTTCAACGGTTGGATAAAATGTTCACCTTTTTGCTCTTTATTCAGAATTCTTATTGTAAATGGCAAACATATACATATACATACACACACAATTACATACATACATACATACATATTACACATACACACATACACACACACACACTCCTCTTTTAACGACCCCATAATCCCTTGCGGGGTAGAGTCTGGGCAACTGAATTGAGCGAGCGGAAGAGTGACGGGTAGGGAAAGCGTGTAGTTCCCGGTGGTGGGCCTTCCTCTTGCCAATGTGGAGTTTTGTTCAGCAGATATATTCTCATTGTGCCGAGAGAGAGAAATATCTGCCTCTCCCGAGGATCGAACTCACAGCCTCCTGATTGTGAGGTGAGAGCTCCATCTCTAAGCCACCGCACCACGCACCACACACACACACACACACATATACACAATGTCATTAACAGAATATTTTAATGCCATCATTTTGAACAAAGAGAAGGGAAGCTCAATTACCTTTTGTATTACTTATTAAGATTACACTTTAATGTACTGATGGGCAAAATGTTCAGATACGTTATTAACCAGAAATAACCACACATCCTGTAGCAAGCTATGTGGAGATACAAACCCGTTCTCCTCTTTAAGATGTTGGTACAGTTCGGCTTTATTGTTGACAGAACCTAAGCGGCCAATAAATTCTTGATGCTTCCTAGAATTTGCAGCATTAATCCTGTTGCTCCAAAGAGACAGAAGGGATATTGGCCCTAAAAGATAAAAATCCATGAAGAAAATCTAAGCGCCCTCATTAATTTGCATTCTTAAATCTTATTTTCATACTTGCACTCCAAAAAACAATGCTCTTTCCTGTGTTCGCACTGTTATTTGTCTTACTTTTTGCAGTAAAATCTACGATCGCACCTCCAATTTATTAAAAAAAAATTATAACCTAGAATTCACGTTATTTGTGATTTTCACACCAAGGAAAATCCAAGGCAAAGCCTTAGCAGTGCAATTTGGGACTAGAGCACCAGTGTGTGAAGAGTACAGGGATAGTCTGGTTGTCGACCTGTAACACGACAACTGCACAGTTTAAGAATATGTGATAACGGAAAACAAGGCAGAGCAGACAATTTTATCTTAAGTTATTACTCACCAGGCCTCTTTGCCATATGGGGAAAAAAGGTTTTTTTTAGGATGGGGCACTAATGAAATAATAACATATATACTACCAAAACTGCCTCTGTATTTCAAAATGGCATAAATCAGAAGAATCCTAGGGAGCAAAAAGACAATGTAACTTGGAATCTTTGATATGCAGGAAAAGGACGAAGGTGACCCCCTTCTAGCAGTTCACAAAGCTATGCAGATAAGTGCTTGAGTCTGGCAAGATTCTGTCTACAGGCAAGCAACAATAAAGAAACTACTCTGAAGTAACCCTCAAGTTGTTCTTGGTTCCTTGGGCCTGACAGCTGGCTGAGAGAGAGCCATGGTGTTCAGAAGAAAACATACACAGGAGAGGAAAGAATGTATAGGAAAGAACCTTCTAAAGTTTATCTCATTCTGGAACTGTTTGGAAAGAGAAGGATGTATGGAGAGCTTTGGTTTATGGCCTAGCTTGCTCATTCATGTTACCCCCGATGTCTGTTTGGGATTGGAAAATGGGAAGAGAGAATGAATTAAGAGAGATTGAATTAGAAAGTTAAATGAAAGGGACTAGGACAGAGGTCTTCAAACTTGGCAACTTTAAGACTTGTGGACTTCAACTCCCAGAATTCTCCAGCCAGCATAGCTAGGTTAGGAGATTGTCTCCAGCCTGTGGACAGGAAAGCTGATTTTTTCCCCCCAAGTTATATTGTTATTATTTTAAAAATGGTTTGATTTTTTTTTTAAATGTGGGGTTATTTTTGAACAAATGTAATCAGGTTATGGTTCTTCAAGATCAGAACCAGTTTCAGTGAAGAGAGATATCATTATACGATTCAATTTTATCTCACATGAAAACAGAAGAACTCTCTCCTAATACTTTCCAGCATGATAGAGAGAGAGAAAAAAATTCCTCTCTACTTGCTTGCTACGCAACAGTAATCAATTGCAAAAACATTTACCAAGGTTGATGAGTTACTTTTTTTGCAAGGCAACCTGTCACATATTTCGCACTCTGGCCCTCCAGGTGCAGAATTTTTATAATCTGTTCAATCTACGATGCAACCATGGTGCTGGTTTATGCCTTGGTGAAATTAATGCGATTAATGCCATGGGGCGATGAACCGACACCGAACAAGCTTCGGGTTTTAATTCTACTCACTTTTGTGGAATAAGTCCACTCCATAAATTCAGGCAGAATCTAAATAGGTAGGATGGATATGCAGCTGTTTTCTTCATAAAAGTTTAACCGCAATCCGTACAATCATTCTATTCCACCCAGGCATCGTTTTCCTTAAGTGCACATTTTGCTTATACATAAAAAATATGCCCTCCATCAGCCACCGGTTCACTTTTTTTGATAGCTTGAAATGATTTGGACTTTTATTTTTGTACCTTTATTTTTTTCCGGCCCTGGCAAGTCATCCATTGCAACCAGGGGCTTCTTGTTGGGGGGCTCCGGGGAATCGGGGGAATCTTTAATGACTTCTGCTTCTGCAAGTTCCTCTTTTTCACGATCTAATAAACCTTTTAACCTACAGAGACCGAGAGAAAATAACTTGGTGACCTCACGGATGCTGTGATGTCCCGGGGCACGGCACAGAGGCAACACAATCAGCTGATAGTTCAAACCGCCCCTTTATTGCTCCAACTTTCCCCCAAAAGCTCCCACGTTTTTGGCAAGTCCCAGAGCAAAGTGAACACACACACACACACAACCTCCAGCAGCCTCTGGCTGCAAGTAGTCCAGCCCAACGCGGAGAGCACAACGGCTGCAAAGCAAGAAATCCAGCAGGGCAAGGGAGTAAGTCAATGAGTCCAGGGAGCAAAGGAACAAGGCAATTAATCCAGGAAGGAAGAAAGAAAGCAAGAAGTGCAGGAAACTTCAAACGTCAGCAATGGCACACAACACTCCATGAATTCAGCGTTTGTTCCCGACAAATGCCCCTCCTCACAGCGTTTCCTTAAGTCTCAGTTCCCAGGTGTGCCTTGTGAAGAGGGGCGGGGCGCTCTCCTCCGGAATAGTCAGCTCAGTCTGCGCGTTCTCGCCTTCTCTCCACTCTCCGTGCTCGAGGATCAGGAGGAGGTCCTTGCGCATCGTCTGAGCTCTGTCTCTCATATTCACTGCTTAGCCTCTCTTGGATCCTGCCCCCGTTCCTCCCTGCCTACAAGCCATCCCAATCCTGAAAGGCCCTGGCCTGACTCGGCCTGCTCCTGCCCACATTCCTCCAAAGCCAACAAAGCCACCCCCTCAATCTACGTCGGCTCCAGTTCCAGCTCATCTTCCTCCACAGATTCAGGCTCCGACGGGGGCATGACAGATGCACACTTGTCTTCTGTAATACCCTCTTATTTAACCTTGTCCTTTCGGTCCTCTCCATTCCCAGGATGGCCACCTAAGCAGATAATCATGGAGCCTTTCCTTGAAGGCTCATAGGGAGGACGGGTGACCTGGATGGTTCCTCTTGCAGCCGTCTCCCAACAGGAAGGCAACTGAAGAGGTCATCTGTTTCACAGGGCAGCCGGTCAATGGTCTCCCTTGCAGCTTTGGGGCTAAAGTACAGCAGAGGAATTAGAAATCCATGACACAAATCCAGCTAAGGAATAAGGATGTAGGAGATGACCAGGCTGAGCC
This sequence comes from Thermophis baileyi, assembly GCA_003457575.1. Lineage (NCBI taxonomy): Eukaryota > Metazoa > Chordata > Lepidosauria > Squamata > Dipsadidae > Thermophis > Thermophis baileyi. The sequence goes on along the minus strand of QLTV01004270.1, from coordinate 209,439 downwards.
CGAGGGAAGGGTCAAACGCGTCATCAGCCTCGAGTCCCTTCGCACCCACAAGCGATCTAAGACCACCCCACCGTGAATTCCTTATCTCCCGCTAATTTTCCTTGACTGTTGGTAGTTCAGATTCTTATAGAGAGATTAAGCTTGCAATAAATCTTTATAACCATTTGAGCTGCCTGGATTTCCTGATTTCCCTGGTACTTGACAAAGGACCCCATGCAGAGCACAACTTGATGGACATAAAAAGAACAGGAGCTCTACAAATATTCAGAGAATGCGTAGAACGTGCTAATCGCACTGTTCAAGGAACATGTGCAGAAAATTCAGGCGAATATGGAAACTCTCAGGCAAGGATGATTAAGCCCAGCACTGCTCTCTCTGAGAAGTGTTCATCAGCACAAAGCACACAAAGTGTGCTTGTTGATATGCCAACATTCCTGACACTCGAAAGTTGTTCAAGGCAGCAGATGCTAGGTACCAGAGGGAGCCAAGAACAGAGCTGACACCATGGACACATTCCAATGAGGAGCAAGGGTGGATGTGCATAAAATAAATTCACAAAACCTTTCGGAACATTTGAGGCTAAAGGAGGCAAAAATACTGCAGCCCCATCAGAAATTCCACTGGGATCAGTATTCGTAGATCTTGAATGAGGATAAAGCTGCTCCATTAGCCTTTAAAAGCTATAAAGAGTTGGCTTTTGTAATTTATACATTAAGCATTTAGGACTTTATATTCCTAAAAATATTCTAAATATATGGACATGTTACCGTAGATACTTACATAGTAGCCCATCCAGGGTTAATCCAACCTTTGATTTTTAACCAGTTTAAAATGCAACAGCCTCAGATAAGACGACCCTAAAAATTTTCCTATGTTTTAATTTTCATAACTGGCTTATCTGCCGGTCACCCAATTTTCATAGGATTAGCCGAACCCAATTTTTTCTGGTGTATTTTAGCACCTAAAATTCTCTTCTTATCCTCAAGTATGTATGATAAAGTATTTAGAAAAACCCTGATTTGGATATTAATAGGCAGATGAAAATCTCATTAAGTTCATGGGATACAATTAATGCCGTTACAATGAACATTACTCCATGAATGATTGGTGTGTTAGGAGGTATCCTGATTTAATCCAAAATAAATATTATCTTCAGATAAATATTATCTTCAGATAAATTACCGATGCCACAAAAGCAGCACTGAGAGAGGCTGCCAGCAGGAGTGGACTGCCACAGCTAGCAAGCTGGGTTGTGTTGCGAGGTGTGTTGTGTTGTGTTGCCTGTCCTACGGACAAGCAGCTGATTCCTGAAAATTATTTAAGACAGGGGTCTCCAACCTTGGCAACTTTAAGACTTGTGGACTTCAACTCCCAGAGTTCCTCAGCCAGCTTTGCTGGCTGAGGAACTCTGGGAGTTGAAGTCCACAAGTCTTAAAGCTGCCAAGGTTGGAGACTCCTGATTTAAGAGGCCAATGACTTCTGGAAATCTAGCGTTCCGCTTTGGACCGATAGGGGGCAAATTAAGCTCTCCATTGTCCTGTGTGCGAATCCATCAACCCTGAGAAGCTCACCTTTCTGATTCCTGCCAGGATTTTTCCGATTCATAATCTTTCCCTGCTTTCTCGGACTTGTCCTCTTTTTCTTCTCTCTTCCTGCCTCGTTTCTTGCGCTCTTCTTCCTCGGGAGGTTTACTTCTGCAAGTCAGAAGACACTCCAAGACCCGCTGGTGTTTATCCGAGTTGGCGATGTGAGCCCTAACAAGGGTCTCCAGTTCATTCCACATGATCCTGTACTGTTCGTCCCTGGGCGAGGACACAAAGGAGGGATCCCAAAGTGAACAACAACAACAACAACAAGAGCTCCAACATCGAATTTTACCTTTACTTCTGTTTTTTTTTCTTTTTTCTGGAGATTCAGGTAGTCCTCGAGCCCAAAATTTATTTATCAGCCTATCCATCCTCCCTCCCTCTCTTTCTCTCTGTCTCTTTATCTATCTATATCTATCTCTATCTATCTATCTATCTATCTATCTATCTATCTATCTATCTATCTATCATCTGTCTGTCTCTGTCTCTCTTTCTATCTGTCTCTCTCTCTCTGTCTCTTTATCTGTCTGTCTGTCTCTCTCTCTCTTTCTATGTCTGTCTCTTTATCTCTCTCTCTCTGTGTCTGTCTCTTTATCATCTATCTATCTATCTATCTATCTATCTATCTATCTATCTATCTATCTATCTATCTATCTATCTATCTATCTATCTATCTATCTATCATCTATCTATCTATCCATCCATCCATCCATCCATCCAGTCTGTCTGTCTGTCTGTCTGTCTGTTATCTATCTATCTCTATCTGTCTGTCTCTTTATCTCTGTCTCTCTCTCTCTCTGTCTGTCTCTTTATCTATTTATCTGTCTCTCTGTCTGTCTCTCTGTCTCTCTATCTATCTATATCTATCTTTCTGTCTGTCTGTCTCTCTATCTATCTATCCATCCATCCTGTCTGTCTGTCTGTCTGTCTGTTTGTCTCCATCCATCCATCCATCCATCCATCCATCCATCCATCCATCCATCCATCCATCCATCCATCCATCTAATCTATATCTACCTACCTATCTATCCTGTTGTTAAGTTGAGGACTACCTGTATTTAAACTGCCTCTTCCAAGATGGATTCAACTCTGTAGAGAAATGGGAGTCATGAAAGCCGCCTACTTTCTTACAGCAAATTGTATTACAGCAGCTTCTTTTGATATACCGTGTTTCCCCGAAAATAAGACCCTGTCTTATATTTTTTTTAACCCTGAAATAAGCCCTTGGCCTTATTGCCATGCACTCAAAAGCCCGATTGGGCTTATAATCAGGGGATGTCTTATTTTGGGGGAAACAGGGTACCTAGTTCTTAACATAGTAAAATATAGCTAAATAAACAAAATTATAGGTTGGTGGGAAGGAACTTGTTCATCTCTGCGTCCAAAATTTAATTTTAATTACATACTAAAAGAAAAGAAAAGAAAAAAAAATACCCCCTTGCCTTTTAGGGCCCTTCCCTCTCGTTCCAACGGTGGATATCGGCAAGGGATCATTTTTCCTTTCCATTTCTACCAGACTGTAAACTGTTTTCTGACAGGTGAGCACATCTTCATCTGTCAGGGTTTCTTTGACAATGACGCTGGCTAATGGCACCACCTGGAAGATTAAAAAAAAGACAAAAAGGAAACAAAGGTTATTTGTGAACTTCCTCAATAGGCCCATATAAACTGCGCTGCTCGGGCTGGTTTCCAATAAAGTGAATTGTTGGCATTGCTGAAAGTTTCATTATTTGATGGATTTCCATGCCAATCACATCCAGAAACAGACATAACCAAAGAAGTCTCACAAACCTTATGAATGATACGAGTTTTGTGTTATAAGGAAGGCATAACTTGGTTTCATGTGAACGCTTTCAAATACAGGTAGTCCTCGACATACAACAGTTCATTTAGTGACCGTTCAAAGTTACAACGGCACGGAAAAAAGTGACTTAGGACCGTTTTTCACACTTACGACCTTTCCAGCATCCTCGTGGTCACGTGATCTAAATTCGGACCCTTGGCAACTGGTTCATATTTATGATGGTCGCAGTTTCCCAGGGGGTCACGTGATCCGCTTTTGCGACCTTTTGATGAGCAAAGTCAATGGGGAAGCCAGATTCATTTAACAACCGGGTTGCTAACTTATCATCTGCAGCGATTTACTTAACAACTATGGCAAGAAAGGTGGTAAAATGAGGCGAAACTCACTTAGTAAATGTCTCGCTTAACAACAGAAATGTTGGGCTCCATTGTGGTCATAAGCCAAGGACTACCTGTATAATAAAACGAAGAAACCAAAAGGACTGTACAGCCAACATGCCATTTTTAATCTCAGAATAGGCCTGCAATGGCTTGTAATATCTCGGGGCGCTGCATCTGGAATCTCCCAAAGACGGTTATCAAAATGCACTTCTTCTAACATCCCGAAGGTGCTTTTTTCCCCCCAAGAGGCAACTGGACTTTCTTGGTTTTTCTTTGAAGACGTTTCGCTTCTCATCCAAGGAAGAGCTGAAGAAGCTCCTTGGATGAGAAGTGAAACGTCTTCAAAGAAAAACCAAGGAAGTCCAGTTGCCTCTTGGGGGGAAAAAAGCACCTTTGGGACAACCGTGACCTGGATGATGGAGAATCTCCTTAGACATTCTTCTAACAGCCAACTCAGCGTTTCTAATGCCGACAGGCAAGACGCAAAAAAGAGCCACTAAGAAAGGAGGAAGAGATGCTAGAAGGCTTGGAGGAACACAAGAGTTACAGAAATAGATGGTTTTGTTGTTTAAGACCCACTTGTATAACTTAACCATCAAGCAGTCATCCCAGGGATGTTTGATTGCCCGATATATACCCTGTTTTCCCCAAAATAAGACATCCCCTGATAATAAGCCCAATCGGGCTTTTGAGTGCATGGCAATAAGGCCAAGCGCTTATTTCAGGGTTCAAAAAAATATAAGACAGGGTCTTAATTTCGGGGAAACACTGTGTGTGTGTGTGTGTGTGTGTGTATGTATGTATGTGTGTGTGTGTATATATATATATATATATTTGTTTTTTGAGGTTTTCATCTCAAAATATACTAATTTGTGTAGTGCCTTGTTTAGATTCCACTCCATTTTTCTATTTTTGTACGTCTTTTTTCGCTAAGCAATTTAAAAATAATCTTTCCTGTCATTCTTGGCATTCAAGCACATTTCTTCAGCTTTTGTAATCATAGAATTTTGCAATGCCCGTTATATGGCATGAAGATCTTTTCCTCTTTCTGTTTTATACAAACATGCATTCAACTGTGACAATGCTGCAAAATACATATAAAAAAGTCTGGTGATTTTCTCTCTCTCATTCTATTCAATTTTATAATCAAATTATGGATGTTTCATGCTACTTTAGATTTGGGCTCTATCATACAAGTTACAATGAAAACTAGAATTTCTCAAGACAGAAATGTTGATTATATCAATAGCCATTGCTTAATTCCAAGGCTGAGAAGCACAAGACACAACATCCTTTAAGCCATGGGAAAGGCAGGAGACAGAAACATCATAATTAACCATTAGAGGTTCAAGAAAGGCCACCACTTAAGATGTACAGAAGATAGTCACCTGGTTAAGGTGACTTCAACCCAGTATACAATAAAGATTTCTATCTACATACACT
>QLTV01004270.1:169949-186881 GCA_003457575.1 Thermophis baileyi | reverse complement strand
GCAACAAAGACGATTAGGGGACTCGAGGATAAAACATACACAGAACGGTTGCTGGAACTGGACATGTCTAGTCTTATGAAAAAGAAGGACTAGTGGAGACATGATAGCAGTGGTCCGATATCTCAGGGGTTGCCACAAAGAAGAGGGAGTCAAGCTATTCTCCAAAGCACCTGAGGGTAGAATAAGAAGCCATGGGTGGAAACTAATCAAGGAGAGAAGCAACTTAGAACTAAGGAGAAATTTCCTGACAGTTAGAACAATTAATCAGTGGAACAACTTGCCTCCAGAAGTTGTGAATGCTCCAACACTGGAAGTTTTTAAGAAGAGATTGGATAACCATTTGTCTGAAGTGGTGTAAGGTTTCCTGCCTGAGCGGGGTGGGGGGTTGGACTAGACGACCTCCAAGGTCCCTTCCAACTCTGTTATTTCTATTTCTAAAATACAGGTAGCCCTCGACTTACAACAGTTCACTTAGTGAACGTTCAAGGTTGCAATGGCACTGAAAAAAGGGACTTATGATCATTTTTCACACTTACGACCGTTGCAGCCTCCCCATGGTCAATGTGATCAAAATTCAGACACTTTAGAATAAAAGCTGTTCCTTCTCCTCCTCCTCCCTCCCCCCGCAGAATCTGAACTCGGTGCATGGAGTTCATGCAAAGTCGTAAAATAGGTCAAAACTCACTTATCAACATCAATTTTGGACTCAATTGTGGTCGTACGTCAAGGACTACCTGTACTAGCTACATTTATAAATATAACTTTTTTAAAAATTGCAAGTTAACTTTTAAACTAGCAGGTCCGTTCATGGGCCACTCTTATTGTAGGGATGCCTTGGCAATTTGCTTCAAGTACAGCTAGTCCTCGTCTTACAACAGTTCGTTTAGTGACCATTCAAAGTTACAACGGCACTGAAAAAAGTGACTTAGGACCGTTTTTCACACTTATGACCATTGCAGCCTCCCCAAGATCATGTGATCAAATTTCAGGCGCTTGGCAACTGACTCGTGCGTATGACGGTTGCAGCGTCCCCAGGGTCATCTGATCCCCTTTTGCGACCTCCTGACCAGCAAAGTCGATGGGAAAGCTGGATTCACTTAACAACAGCGGGACTCACTTAACAACCGCAGGGATTCACTTACCGACTGTGGCAAGGAAGGTCGTAAAACGGGGCAAAGCACACTGAACAAGTGTCTCGCTTAGGAACAAGGGCTCAATCATGGTCGTAAGTCGAGGACTACCTGCAATAAAAGGAGGAAGCAGCCATCCCCTTTGCAACGTGGGAAGCTTGATTTAAAGAATGCAAGAGCCCCCGCCTGCCGTATTTTTTCAACCCCAAACGACCCTCCCTCCTATAACACATACACACAATCACACAACGTATGTTGCCTTACAGCAGCCACTCTTGACTTTCAGACTCTCTTCTACTTCCAGGGAGCAAATCGCGCATGCGCTCTGAGCATCTTTCACTCTCGGACGAATCAGAGGGCGGGGGGGAAGAGGGAGAGCAACTGACGTCTCGCGAGACTTCGGACGGCACGCCTGATTGGCTGGGCAATTCCCCCGCCTCTTTTCCAGGCTAAGCAAAACCTCGCGAGATTTCCAAGCGAAGTTTGCTGCGGGAGGAGAGCGTCGAGACGGGGAGGAAAAAAAGAAAAAGAAACCTGCCTCGCGATATTTCACTACCTAGGCAGAGGGGAGGGGAGGGGAGGAGAGGCCAAATCTCGCGATAACTCGCTTCGCCCGCATCGTCTCCCCCTCTCTCTTTCTTTCTCCAAGCGTCGGCGAGCGGCTCTCGCGCTTACCTACCTCACCGCTGCCCCATGGGGTCGGCCGGCCGGCCGGTGCCTCTTCCTCCTGTCCTTCGAGCTGCCGCCGTGTGAAGGGGCGACGCGGTAGGCGGACGGCGAAGCGGCGGAGCCGCCGGCGTCCCTCCACATCCTCTCGCCCGCGTCTGCGCCCTGCCGGGTGGGGGGGGGGCGGAAAGGAATGAATCGGAACCATCGGTGAGAGGGGAGTTTTTGTGGGTTTTGGAGGAGGGTGCGCGCGCACGCGTCCTCTGAGGTGGATGCGCGCGGGAGGAGGGGAGGGGGAGAGAGAGCGAGAGAGCGCGTGTGTGGCCTAGCCGCGCTCTGATTGGCTGGCGGGGTGGGCGCGCGGGAGCGACGGTTGGGAAAGGCCGTTAAACGGTTCCTGGGGGGGGAAGACGCTTTTTTTTCTCCCCCCCCCCCAAGGCCGCGGGGAGGCCGGAGATGCCCGCCGGGGCTCTTCGGGAGCGGGACGCCCCTGCCTGGGGGGAGTCCCCCTGTCATATAATAAATAGATGGGATGGGGGTATAGGCGTAATTATTTATTTATTTATTTATTCATTCATCGGTCTTGTCCCTCTGTCATAATATATGTGGGGATATGCATAATAGTTACTTAATGAATTAAATATTGGTCATGTCCCTGTGCCGTATAATATATGTGGGGATGTGGGTATATTTCTTTCTTTTCTTTCTTTCTTCTCATTTATTTATTTATTTATTTGTCGGTCTTGTCCCGGTGTTATAATATATGTGGGGATATGATTGGTCATGTCCCTGTGTCTTTATAATATATTCAGTTCAAAGCCTTTATTGTCATTGTACATCATGTATACAACGAAATTGGTTTAGCCTCTACTGGTGCAGTCCATACAAGAATACAAGACAACATGAATAATATAAAGAATAATCCTTATACAAGTAGTTAGGGGGAAAAAGCTAGTCATATGTTTCCATATGTACGTCATATGCTGTGCAACATATATGTGGGGATATGCATAATTAATTAACTAATTAATTATTGGTCATGTCCCGGTGTCATGTAATATATGTAAGTATATGCATAATTAATTAATCAATTGGTCATGTCCCTGTGTCATATAATATATCTGTGGATATGCATAATTAAACTAATTGGTCATGTCCCTGTGTCGTATAATGTATGTGGGGATGTGAGGAGTATATTTTTTATTTATTTATTGGTCATGTCCCTGTGTCATATATGTGGGGATATGCATAATTAATTAACTAAATAATTATTGGTCATGTCCTTGTGTCATATAATATATGTGGGGATATGCATAATATTATTATTTATTTATTATGCATAGAAATATTTATTTATTTATTGGCCATGTTTATGTAGTGTATATTGGAGGTTGGTGACCCTTTGAGATCTGAATGCCACAAAATTTCCTTTTAATGTGTGCCGATTAGTGTACATTTAAAGTGACAATAAAGTTATTCTAAGTTTTAAGTTCCCTCCAGTGCTGGCCTATCTGCTGTGTGGGTCTGAAGGGAGCAAAGGCAGGGCCTGGCAAGAGGTGGGCTGAGCTTGGGTCTCCTCTCCTTCTTTAACGGGGCTCGGGTGTCCCTGCATCCCCCCCCCCTTTTTTTTTTAGCATGATGGAATGTGTTGTGAGGATATTTAACGCATATTCGTTTTTATACGTCTTCCTGAGCTTCTTTGGGTATTTAGTCTTTGGCAGGGGGAGCCAGTGTGTGTAAACAGCAAACCCCTCCTCCCCTCTGACACTGATGTTCCTTAGTTGGGTAATGAAACATCTGCAAGAAAATGTCTATGGAGCTTCTCAGTCATCCTGGTCATGGTTGTCCCAAAGGTGCTTTTTCAAGAGGCAACTGGACTTTCTTGGTTTTTCTTTGAAGGCGTTTCGCTTCTCATCCAAGAAGCTTCTTCAGCTCTTCTTCTCAGAGCTGAAGAAGCTTCTCGGACGAGAAGTGAAACGTCTTCAAAGAAAAACCAAGAAAGTCCAGTTGCCTCTTGAAAAAGCACCTTTGGGTCTGCAAGAAAACCACCAAACTCAAAGCACCAAGGACCCCATCCTCATCCTCCTTTCTCCATCCCTTCTAGCACTGATGATGTTCCCTAGTTGGGTAATGAAACTTCTGCAAGAAAATACAGGTAGTCCTCAACTTACAATGGTTCATTTGGTGACCGTTCAAATGGCATTGGGAAAAAAAGGGGATGCAGGGACACCCGACTGTTTTTCACACTGAACCATTGCAGGAGCCCCATGGTCATATGATCGAAATTTGGATGCTTGGGACAACTGGTTCATATTTATGACGGTTGCAGTGTCCCCGGGATCATGGGGTCCCCTTCTGTGACCTTCTGACAAGCAAAGTCAGTGGGGAAGCCAGTCTCTTAACAACCGTATTACTAAACATCTGCAGTGATTCATTTAATCGTGGCAAGAAAAGTCATAAAATGGGGCAAAACTCACTTAACAAATGTCTCACTTAGCAATAGAAATTTGGGGCTTAGTTGTGGTTGTAAGTTGAGGACTACCTGTAACCAAGCTCAGAGAGCACCAAAGATCCTACAGTCCTCTTCCTTGCAAATCCCGCTCCCTTCCAGCACTGATGATGTTACCTAGTTGGGCAATGAAACGTGTGTAAGGAAACCACCGAGCTCAGAGACCATGAAGGATCCCACAGTTCTTCCTCCTCTCCCTCCCTCTTCTTTCTTCTTGCACTGATGATGTTAGGGGTACAGACACAATATTGGCTACATTCAAAATAAAATGGGAAGCAGAGAAGCTGATACAGGCACTAAACTACAATAACATCTGCAAAAGTACAAAATGCAGATGTTATTGTAGTTTAGTGCCTGTGTCAAGTTCTCAGCTTCCCATTTTATTTTGAGTGTAACCAATAATGGTTTCCCTCCATGGTTGCATCTCTATTTCACTCGGTTCACAAATACTATACAATATGCTGAGTGATACTGGTAAGTCCACCCAATAGATTTGATATTCAGATTTCCCTAGGTTAGTAAGAAAGTGATCAGTGAATTAATGTCTAAACAAGGTAACTCAGAAAATCAATAGATACCTAAAAACAAAACTTGCAGAAAGTGTTATGTTTAAATTTAGGAGCTGTATTTAAAGACTCATTTGTGATTTCCTTTTCTGTTATGAAAACTATACATACATATGCGTCAGACAGGAAGTATTAAATTAGCAGGATAATTTGTAAAGTAGGTTCTTGTTGCTGCAGTTGCTTTGTGACAAATACCTCTGAACAGGAAGCGGTGGCCTGAATTGCTTGTGTATTTTACCAGTGTCACCATTTAGCAAGGGTACAATAACTACGAGCAATAGTTAGTTGTGAAATCAAAACTTATTAAAGTTTCTCCTAGTTCTTATGTTGTATTATGAGGGTGCAAAAGTCTTTTTACATTGTTATTGATGTATACTTTGTCAGTGCAGAAGCCTCATTCAATATATCGGGGTAACCAGGAGGCCTTACATACTTATACTGTTTCAAAAATTAAAAGGTCTCCCAACATGATACGTTTCAGAACATGTAGGGTGACAGTTAATATTCTATTCAAAATACAGGACATCCAGATTGGAAGCATGGCACTCTCATTTCCAAGAGCTGTGATTTACATGTGATATAAATTAAGGCAATCCTGTGCAGAAATCCATTAATCTTGCTTCCGTATTGCATCAAGATACTTGATATACTATAGAATAATACAGTAAAGAATAAAATCAACCTTCAGTGACATTAACAAAAGGAAGAGGACTCACACATTTTCATACTTCATTCAGTCTGCATGTTCAGGATGCCAGGCAACTTAAATGATGCTTCTGACAAACTCTTGATAAAGTGGAAGGGTAGCTGGTATTATATAACATTATCTTTTATTTCAATTTTTAGACATGAGTTGCACAATTGAGAAGGCCCTAGCTGATGCCAAAGCGTTAGTGGAGCGACTAAGAGAGCATGACACTGCAGCAGAAGCTCTCATTGAACAAACTACCGATCTCAACAAACGAGTGGAAGCAATGAAACAGGTTTCTCTTCTCTCTTAACAATTGTTATTCAGAAACTGACTGCTTCATTATGGTATTTTAAAATGTGCAGACTTAAAAGTACAAGACGCTCAGTTCTACACTTTTTTATTTTGATAAGGCTGTAAGATACTGCATTATCTTTCTTGCATGCATTATGATTAAAAATGGCATTTTTCACTTTTTTTCCCCGTTTTTTATTTTTTATTCTTTACAAAAACATCAAATTAATGCGTGAACAGTGCGACACCTAGGTGTCATACATTGCAATACAAACAAAACTGATCAAGTTCATCATAATCCTTACATTCAATCCACTTATGTATTTAGTACACACTTGCATTAAGATATAATCTATCATTTTTCAATTATTCCATTTTTTCTGTTGTGATATAAAACATGTATACACTAATATTCTCCCTTCTCTTAATTCAATCACTTATTCTAGCTTTTGGTCATATCACCCTTTATTAAGAAACTTTTTCTTTCTTTCTCATCTAATTTCTAATCATGTCGCCTACTTACCTTTATAATTATGTCACATAATAACAAAAAAAAAAAAAAAAATGAAGAGAGATAGAGAAAAGGCAAAGCAACTCAGAACAACAACAGAAAAAGGGGGGAAAAAAACATCCATCCATCAACTCTTGCCCGCTTCAATATTGTAATTGCTATGCTTTAAGATAAAAATTGAAAAAAGAGAGAGGCAAATCAAAACAAGAGGTTTTTTAAAAAAAAAACATCATCTATCCATTATCCCTTGCCTGCGTCAATGCTTTAATTGCTATGCTTTTTTTTTTTTACTTGCCTTCCCAAATTCCCCTCTTTGATCTTTGCCTCTTTTTGCCTCTATTTATATTTGCCTCTTGGATGTTTAATCTAGGTATTCCTCCCACTTCTACCCTCTTCCATTGCCTAATTTCTAACATTTCCACCCAGACCCTTGTATTCCTTTCAAAGATGTCTTCCCACTCTCTTAATATATTTTCCCCCTGGTTTAATTCATCAGTCACTGTTATTTTCATTGTTGCCTCCTCTTTGACTTCCTTCTTCATTCCTTCTGTTGACTCCTCCCTTTCCTGGGCGTCTTGGTCTTTACTCATCATCCCTCGAATGGTATTTTCCATTTCTTCCATAAACTTCTTGAATTAATGTCTTTTGTATTTTGAAAAAGTGAGTCCATCTCCTTGACAATTCCACTCATCTGTTCCTTATTATGTAGCTTATTTTATTTCAAAAAGTTCAATTTTTATCTAGCAGTCCAAGAACTGTTTAAATCTTTAAATTACCCTTCACGGAGTACATTAGTCCCAATTCTTTATGTTAACAATCAGTTCCATTCAAATAGTCCCAGAGATTATCAAATGCCCCTTTACATTCCCTTTACAGATTCTATAAACAATTCCCAGGTGCAGGCAGCTTATCTAAATCTTGTAACAATATTTTCCAATCAACTGCTCAAAGTCAGGAAATTCTCACTTTCTCCTTCCACTTCCTTCACTTTCCCTATGGCTATTCCTTGGCCAGTAGATTGCTTTAATTCTCTTCTATTCCTCTCCTTAAGCTTCTTTAGCAAACACCATTTTTTCCTTTAAAAGTTCCAGAATCCAAGTTTTGTAATCCCAAATAAGGTTTAAATTCAGTTAATATACTCCTTAAATTGGCCAATCGATTTTCCTTTTTTAACAATTATATCCACAAGTTATCCAACAAATCCAATATTCTTGTTTAGGTTTATTTCAGCTTTGTGCTTATTCGCCACTATTTCAGGGGGTGGAAGATCAATAAATCCACCCCCCCCCTTTTTTTTTCAGTCCCACTGTTACTCAGTCAATTTTAAAAGGGGTAATTTTGGCAGAAATTAGAAATTCACACCGTTCTTTCAATCTCCTCATTCTTCTTCATTTGGGCTGTCAAAGCCTTGGACGGCACATATGGCCGTCTTTTCCTTCTTGCTGGATTGAGAGCTTCCCTGGATCAAACAAGGAGTTAGCGACCTCCTTGTGATCTACAGGGTCTTCTCTCTTCTTCACCACCCCTCCAAGGTGGCTTAGGTCCGTTGGGGCCGTCTGGCAATAGGAATTTGGCGAACCTCCATAGAGCCTATGGAGGAATCGTCGTATCGCTGCAACGTCAGCTCCGCCTTCTTGGCATTTCACTTTTTAAGAGGAGGAAAACTTGAAATTTTAAAATGGATTAGTTCAATTACTATATAATATTACATAATTTTACAAATCATGTATTTACTTTCAAAATGGAACTTGTTTTACATTTTATTGCTCAGCTCTGATTAGATTTTCTTAGTTCTTACTATGAACCAAGAATGTAAACATGAACAGCAATACATAGCATAATGTAATCCAAAATTATTTAAAACCTGTTCTCCAACATCTGAAATGGTACCATTAAAATCTGCTGTCCACCTCTTAATTATAAGGTACCAGATGAATGTGTCAAGTTGTAGACTTTTTGCATTTAATTTTAAGCAATATTACAATATTTACTTACGCACTGGTAAATTTGGTGTTTTTTAAGCTGCTGCAATATTTTTAATATTTACAGCAATCAGAACAATTTGTAATATGATTGCAGTATGTTCATGTTTTCACAGGTAACTTCAGACACCAGACATTTTAATGAGTTCAATTTTTCTGAAATAGACTTTTATTTCAATGAAAAAATTAAATATTCTGTATTTTATGGTTGTTGTTCAAAGTGTTCAGCTTTTAAATTCACATTTGAAAAAAATAAAGTTTTTATGGATTCATAGTACTAATGATACTGTATCAAAATGTCTGGTTTTGAAATTGAAATTCATCTTTGTTTTTAATACCAGATATCTGATAATATTTTGCCATTCTGTCTGTTTTATAATTTCAGTACCAGGAAGAAATTCAAGAACTTAACGAAGTAGCAAGACATAGGCCTCGGTCTTCCTTGGTCTTAGGTATCCAGCAGGAAAATAGACAGATCAGAGAACTACAACAAGAAAATAAAGGTTAATAAGCGTTCAGTTTAAGAAGAGTCCTGTTTACTATCAAAACAGTCCAAGGTTTCTCTTTAAAATTGAGCATGCTTTATTAGGATAACCAAATACTTAATAGCTTACAATAATACATCAGTAAATCTTCCTATTATGATGTGTGCATAAGGCAGTAAAATACCTGAAGCATCTGTTGCAATTATTTCCAACTTCTGGTGCTTTAGCATGTTTGTCTGTTGGGAGCAGAGAGCTAAGTAATGTAATAATATGATTCTATATACATTTTAGTGTATCATTCTTAACACGGCATTGTAAGCATGCAGCATATGGAGCCAAAAGCAGGCAAATTATGTTGGCCTTCTTTAAGGGAACCAGGTATTTTTCCTGAGTCTGCTCAGCAGCGGCACAGGATCAAGAAAATTTTGCTTTTGAATTCAGGAGATATTGTCAGAACTGGCAAGCATCTTTGCCCAAGTACTTGGGACTTAGAACTGAATAATAAACACCTGGACATTGCATTATTATTATTCACAATGTAATTTGCTTTACAAATAATTTTGTAATGTCATATTTTATAAATTTAAATAGCAGCCTTTTTGCCAGAGGTTATAATGAATGCTATTCTAATCATAGCTGCACTTTCAATAACCCTTTTTACTTCCATCAGCCATATGTTATGCTGCAAAATACTTTGAACTGTTTTCTTGCATGGTATCGTGAGGGCTTTTCATGATGAAGAAATAGTAATCCATATAAATAAAAACTTTGGAAATTGCTGATATATTTCACAGTATTTGAATTATCTGCACAGATAGATTTTTCCTTCATGAGATAGTTAAAGGCAACCAAGATTCTAGTTGGTTCTATTGTATCAAGTAGAAAGGGGGGGGGGTTGTATTTACATTGGGTTATTTGTATATAAATTTAATAAATAAATAAATAAAACTACCTGTGCATGTTAAATTTGCTATGTATTCTGACAGAACTCCGAACGTCTCTCGAAGAACATCAGTGTGCCTTGGAGCTAATAATGAGCAAATATAGAGAACAGATGTTTAGATTGCTCATGGCCAGCAAAAAAGACGATCCGGGTATAATAATGAAGTTAAAGGAACAGCACTCCAAGGTAGCAGGCCCTTAATGTTTGTCTAAATCTCTTCTGGCACTGGGCTTTACTTTGGGTACTAGAGATTTTATTGGCTGTCTTAATTTGGTACAAAACCACACACAGCTTCAATCAGATTTTACATTCTTGACCTGCAAAATGGCAATGACAGAAAGAAGATTTGCAAAATCAAATCTGGCCCTTTGTTAAGGAAGTACAGGTACTCCTCAACTTGATGATCACAATTGAGCTCAAAATTTCTATCGTTAAGCGAGACAGTTGTTAAGTAAGTTTTGCCCCATTTTCAGGGGTGAAACACTCCCAGTTCGGGCGTGCCTGACGGTGGTCGGAGAGCCGGTAGCGATGGCAGCGCGAGGCTTCGCCCACCCGCCCGGATGCCACCATTTGGGTTCTTTTACCCTCTGCGCATGCGCAGAGGGTAAAAAAACCCAAATGGCGGCGTCCGGGCGGGTGGGCGAAGCCTCGTGCTGCCGTCGCTACCAGCAGGCACGCCCGAACCGGGAGCATTTCACCCCTGCCCATTTTACAACCTTTCTTGCCACAGTTCTTAAGTGAATCACCGCCGTTGATAAGTTGGTAATGCGGTTAAGTGAATCTGGCTTCCCCATTGATTTAGCTTGTCAGAAGGCCACAAAAGGGGATCACATGACCTTGGGAAATTGCAGCAGTCATAAGTATGAAGTCAGTTGCCAAGCATCTAAATTTTGATCACTTGAGCATGGGAATGTTACAAACGTCGTAAGTGTGAAAAATGATCATAAATCACTTTTTTCAGTGCCGTTGTAACTTTGAACGGTCACTAAAGGAACTGTTGTAAGTCAAGGGCTACTTGTAGTTAAATCAATATCCTCTGCTTTGTGGAGCTATCCCTTGTACCAGACCTGGCACTCTGAAATGATATCATCTCTCCTGGTAGATCACTTTAGCGATTATATACACGTGGATTTCTTATTAGCCAATAAATATTTAAAAATCTCAAGGCTACAAAATATTGACTGATTTTATTTGATTTATATTGCCTCCCATGTCACATCTGGGTGGGTCACAGCAACAAAATGATATTCAACCATGGTTTCTATAAAACTTTAGAGATGTACTGTATAGACATCAACTCCCAGAATTCTCTACCAGCATGGTCATTGCTAGGAACTGTGGAAATTCAAATCCACACAACTCAAAATGTTATAGGTAATTTTGATCTGTGACCATAACTAATACTCGATTTACAAGAAATAATGTAATGACTTGAAAACTATTTATTACGAAGGTCTTATTGTGGAGGAAATATGAGACTTAACCAAAAATTAAACTAGTTTTGTTTGTTGATTATACAATTATGATTATGAAGACGATCTGTTGTAACATCAAAACAGCATTCAGGAGGTATTTTAAAACTTTGTCCTTTGTTAATATTACTTTACTCTTGATCTAGGAATTGCAAGTACACGTGGACCAAATCACGGAAATGGCAGCAGTAATGAGAAAAGCCATTGAAATTGATGAGCAGCAGGGTTGCAAAGAACAAGAACGTATTTTTCAGCTTGAGGTAGGATTTAAACTCTGGAAAAATGAATACATTATTTTTAAATTAGTGAATTCAAAGAATTACTAAGATAAGAATGTTAAAGTCACATACCTATCTGAAGATAAATTGTTCTGGGTAATCTGGAAGTGTTGCTTTACAAGTTCATTATAGACACAGCTGGGTTCCCAATTAATAATGGACAGTAGCTTCTATTTTATAATTAAATATTTGATTTAAAAGACAGATGTTGTTTTGAATTCAGATTCTCAATTTGTTTGCTCAGACTGGCCAGAAGAAATGCTGTTGTTCTTAACTTCTGTTCAGTTCCTGAGTAAAAGCACCATTTGTTCACATAAACCTCTGCATCCCTCTCCCAAGTCCAGCTCTTTAGACTAAAGTTGAATTCCAGAGGAACTGAAGAAGGACAACTACAGGTAGTCCTCGACTTACGACCACAGTTGAGCCCAAAATTTCTGTTGCTGAGACAGTTGCTAAGTGAGCTTTGTCCCATTTTATGACCTTTCTTGCTACAGTCGTTAAGTGAATCGCTGCAGTTGATAAGTTATAACATGGTTGTTAAGTGAATCAGGCTTCCCCATTGACTTTGCTTGTCAGAAGGTTGCAAAAAGGGGATCACGAGGCCTTGGGACACAGCAATGGTCATAAATATAAACCAGTTGCCAAGAATCTGAATTTTGATCACATGATCATGGGGGTGCTTCAAAGATCATAATTGTGAAAAACAGTTGTAAGTCAAATTTTCCAGTGCCGTTGTAACTTGAACAGTCACTAAACAAACTGTTGTAAGTCAAGGACTATCTGTATTTTGCATGGCTATAGAATGCTGTTGCCTCAACCAGTTTACAAGGCCCTTTTGTTTTCCCCATCCCTTATAGTGAGAACGAGAGAGGTCAGGCTTTCAAATCAAAGAAAAGCATATCTTCTGCATAGTCTTTAATTTTAATACTTTTCCGTATGCTTGAAAAAAACAAAATCTTCCTGAGAAAATCTTTGTGCCCTAGTGGCCTCTAATGAGTAACTCCTCTAGTAAAAGACACTTAGCTTGGGTGCATCAGTTTGCTGGTACTCTGGCATTCAAGGATGGGACATCAACACCACCTCAGGGGACGGGATTGTAGAAGAACGTGGAGATAACCTTGATGAAAGATTGCAGAAGCCATTAAGGAAAGAGAAACAACAACTTAGTGCTGGGAAGGGGAAGAGCATTTTAATTCTTTGTCATGCCGCTTTAAAAGCATTGTTTTGTTGCTTACAGCAGGAAAACAAAGGACTGAGAGAAATACTGCAGATAACCAGAGAATCGTTCCTGAATCTTAAGGAAGATGCCTCAGAAAGTACATCTCTGTCAGCACTAGTAACAAACAGTGACTTGAGTCTGAGAAAAAATTAAAGCTCTTATGAACACGGTCTGGTTGTAACAGCAAGAAGTATCAAAGCAGAGATTTTCTAATGGGCATTGAGAAATTAATATATCCTAAATCTGGTTGATTCTTTTACACCACGTATAGAATATAATACTCAGCGATTGGTGGAGGAAAATATTCAAAGCACAGTCATATACAGTAATTGATCTACTCCAGGACACAGACACTGTATTGCTGATGTTTTTAAATCTTGTTGCTTTCCTAAATTTGAGGGGTGGTTTTGTAAGAATTCGGTTTTAGTGCACTGCTAGTGTAACACTTGAAACTCTCTTTCATATGGGCAGGAACTTCATTGTTAAATACAAATAATTCCACAAGAATAATGGCACCTTTTTAAAAAGATAACTTCATGGGGAAGATGGCAGGGCTGGTGAGAAATTTGCTGACATTTGTTGTTAATATTAAGTATTTTTAGCTCTTCTCAAAACGTAGGGACTAATAGGACGTGTTAAGATCAGTCAGTAAGCAATAAAAGTTAAGGGAACTTTTGCACACTGAAGTATTTCTGAAATATATTCTTTTACAACCAGTAACTGATGGGAAATATAGTAAAATTACAAAAGAAAAATCTGTTTAGATCCCTACGAAATTTAACAGATTCCACATCATGTTTTAGTTAGCATAAACATGCAAGAACTTTTTCTTACCTTTAAGTAAGTCAAGATAAGTCATTAACTTGTATGTAAATAACTTGAGGTTCATATGTGCTTTCGTGTGAGATATCCTGTGAATTAAAAAACCGCTTATGAAATGCTCGAGAGTTTTATAGAATATTTTTGGAGATAACAATTATCCAATTAAGGGATGGGAAATGCTTCATGTTGATAGCTAAAAGCAGTGGGGTTCAGCTGGGTTCCATGCGCACAATGGGTTTAGATGCCTTTATCCTTTTTTTACTCCTAGCCTATGAAACATCATGGCTCTTTTTTGGAAAGCTATCCCAGAATTTGCAGAATGACTTATCAGGAAGTTGAGTATGTACCAGTTGAAAGAAGAAACAGGATAGTTTCTTTCCTAATTTGCCTCCATGCACGAAGGGTACTTGGGAATTAAGGCAAGTGTCTCTTTAAGAATAAACCTTAACCTTAGATTTTAATAAGCGACTTTTCAAAAATATACCGAGAGCCACTGTTTTTGTATATGAGGGGCAGCTGTCTGGCAAATAAATCATAGTTCTAACTTAACAACATGGAAAAACAGGTAAATTTGTCTTGATAAGCTGTAACTTTTTGAAAATGATCAAATGCATTTTTCTAAGAAGAGATTCTAGTCTTCAGGGAGCCTGGCTAAAAAAGTAGGCCTCCATTAGTCATTTAACATTAATTAGCTGAGCTGAAATTATTTCCACTTATTCGAGGAATGTACATAAAATTAAAAATGGAAGGGAAATGTGTAAAATTCTCAAATTTGCTTGGAATAACACTTGGTGGTGGTACAGTTTCGGATCAAATTTGCATGTCTTGTTATCATGTTTTTCCCAAGTTGTTCCTAGAAGTTTTGTTAAGCTCATTAAGAGTTTACCAGTGATTTTATTATGCTAGCTGGGGAGAATCATAGTTCTATTCTGCAACTATTTAATTCTGATTTTAAACTGTGACCTACTATTATGCTTTTATTGGTAAATATTTTTAGCATAGTAGTTCATTCAAACATTATAGTGCATATTTAGCCAACAAATATCTTTAGCTGAACTCTAGACATACTTCTAGATAATTTTTATTATCTGGCATTCCAGTCTTAAAATACTTTCCACAGCTTATTTATATTAATGCCAATATTTTTCAAAAAATTAGCTGCTCAAAATATATTGCTAATTTCAATATTCAGATGTTTATATCTATGTACCCAGTTCATTAAATACCTCAGTAAAAAGGAATTTATTCATAATTTTTGCTTAGAAAGATGAAATTTAACTTTACAAAGCAAACTAGACAAAAGATCTATTAAGGCTGAGCACAAAAATTTCTCAGATATGTATCCCCCTTTGTAAATTCTAAAATATGTTTGTAAATAGGAGTTAACAAAAAATTATTTTCTTGATATTTGGTGTGTAAAGTAAAAACTATCTGTTGTGCACTTGATACAGCACTGTCAAAATGCAGTCTTCCTCAGAACCTTACTATGTAAATGTGGAAACTTTCAAGTTTGTGAAATAGATGTCATTAGCTCACCAAGAATTATTTATGGAAGCATGCGTGAAAAACAATTTGTATGTGTAACTTATTGTGGTCATCTAGTTGAAACCTTGATTTGTCAAGGGGCGTACCTACCATTTACTTTTCCTCTCATGTGGCATGGCCATTTTCTATCTCATTTTTGTATTGCAAATGCTTGAAATGACCTTATTGGTGAGAATGCATTCTGTACAGTAAATTTATTTTTACCAGTAAACCGGTTGGGTAGATATTTCAACAGTTAAGAGTCGGAGAAATGAAATCCTGTCTCTCATTATCGACACTGAAGAAAACCCCAAGAATATGTAGTAATAGTTGATCAAATCCAGTCCTTTTTCTTGTTGGGCACAATCTTCATTCTTAGTAAGAATTAAGTTTTTCTATTGGATTGGACTGCAAGAAACTAGTACAGGCTGTTAGGAACAATTGGAAGATAAAAGGATAAATCAAAGCCAATTACAGTTGGACTTTTCAATCTAAGTATAGGTGGGGGGGAAATTGCATAACAGAAAAGTCCACAAAGTGACGATCAGATTCCTTCAATCATAATTGCATACAGCTTTTCAAACAAAGCAACTTACAGTTCTGATAAAGGAGAATATTCGTAGTTCAGGGTTAAAAAGAGTCCCTTGGGAGTTGGGCGGCATACAAATTTAATAAATAATAATTTAATAAATAATAAAAAGAAGGGCCCTTGGTGGTCTCTGAGCTTAGGGTTTTTTTTTTTAGATGTTTCATTACCAAAACTAGGTAACATGATCACTGATGATGTTACCTTTTTGGCATAATGAAACTGCAAGAAAACGACCAAAGCTCAGAGAGCACTAAGGATCCCTAATTTACAATTCATGACAATCTATTCAACATTCCCAAATACCTTTTTCTGTGCAAATACTTTGTTGCTAGTGATCCACTAACTAGAGAGCAGTTCAGCAGCAGCGAAGGACATAATTCTCATGAACCTGTGTGCTTGCCTTTTTCTAAAGGTAAGAAGTCTCACAATTATGGTAGATTTCAAATGTTGCTTCTATCCACCTACCGGTAGTAATGCCCCTCCCGAGCTAAGTTAGCTCAAATGTTACGTAAAACCCTTACATACAATTTTGTGGCCTCCCGGAGCCTTCCTGAATTTCAGCAGTAAAAAATGTGAAGGAGCAATGCAAATCTTTCGCCCTCACCTGTTGATAGAAGGCCTTGGGATCCTGTTGGTGAACGTTGCCTTGGCCTCCCCCTTCCCTTACTATGCCGTGCAAAATGTAACCCTGAATCTTCTGTGGTATCTGGTTTATCAGGAAACACACTCAGAGCCTTGCTGGTTTGGTCTTCGCATTCAAGGACCGCCGTTAGTTGTAGAAAGGTTCTTGGAAATTTGGTAAGGGAATATGAAGTCTTGCCTTTGGGAGGCTAGGCAAAATAATCAGGATCTTCTCTTGGACCTTCAATGCTGGTTAGGTCAGCCCTGCTTAGTGCACAAAGTAGAAAGAGCAGCACACACCTCTGTGGCCATTGTAGGTGTGTTAAGAGACCTGATGCCAGTTAGAGCCCTTTTAAACATTTGTCCTACCACAGAGGTTTTTCCTAAATAAAACCCAAATGAGTCAAATAGCCACTTTATTTCTGTGGTTCCTTTGGAATATCAAGGTGGCTTTGAACACTTTGCTCTTCTTCTGGACTGGAAAACATTTAAGTCTCTTTAGATCAGTGGTTCTCAACCTTTCTTTCACCACACGCCCCCCCCTTTAAAGTCTTTTGTGGCTATGGACCGTGGTGACGGACCCCCAAGATTTATTTCAAGATTTAAATCATACCATATTTTCATGCCATCATC
>QLTV01004270.1:158097-169846 GCA_003457575.1 Thermophis baileyi | reverse complement strand
TGGAGACTTCGCCCACCCACCCGGACGCCGCCATTTGGGTTCTTTTACCCTCTGCGCATGCGCAAAGCATTCTGCGCATGCGCAGAGGGTAGAAGAACCCAAATGGCGGCGTCCGGGCTACCAGCTGACGGCGACCCGCAGGCACGGCCGAACCGGGACCTTTTTACCCCTGCAGTGACGGTGGCACCAAGATGGCGGGCTAACGCGCGCGGCGACCCCTGTGAAATGGTCGTTCGACCCCCAAAGGGGTCGCGACCCACAGGTTGAGAACCGCTGCTTTAGATAAAAGGCAAGATAGGGATAGCACTGTAGAAGAAAAATCACTCGGCTCTCACTTCCATTTTAAACTTAACGTTTATTATAAAAAGGGATTGGGTGACTTTGTTTTGTTTGTTGTATTGTCAATTATAGCACGTTAAAAATAGCTAATTGTTTGATTCCTGAGTACCATGCCATCAGACGTGGCAATTCATCTTAGCACTAAAAAGTAGCCTGCAATATGAAACTGCTTTGGAGGCATGTTGCTTATCTTCACTTTTCAACCTTAAAATGCAGCTGACCTATGAATAGCTGCTACAGATTATGGACATACCCCTTTATCAAATCTACTGCTCGCATTTAAAATGATTTCAGGTTTACATTTTTTGGAGGTCAAATACAAGAATGGCTTTAGATCTTCAAAAACTGCCAACCGTCATTGCCATCTGCTGAATTGTTTCAGACCATAAGGCGGCAGAAAGACACAACATAGATAACCGGTCTGAAAATTTACATTTTTTTCAGGACACGTACAATACAGCTGCAGCACAATCTGTTCTGCAGCCTCTTATCTGCCACCTATGTGGACACAGAGGGTGAGTTAGCAAAGCAATAAATTGCTGCTTTTCTGCACCAAGAAAAATAGAAGGCGTATCACATATTCCTTGAACGGAAGATATAACAGGCCTGGCTGGTTTGGCTAGGCACTTATTTTCTCACTTGAAAAATAAATCTCTTGGCTGGATGGGAAAATCACTGCAATTTGTGCTATGCGACCCATTTTAGACACTGTCTTCCAATCCCCGTTCCCAATTACATGGAGTTTCAACAGCTTAAGAAACGATCAACGCAACAAATAGTTTTAAAACAGAAAAGAGAGATGAAAAAAATAAGTTTCATCATCTCATAAACACTGCCCATCTGCACTAGGGGGAAAAAAGCATTTTAAGGCTACCATTAAGTCTGTAAGGCTATTCAACTTATAGGAATAGCTTTCACAACTGGGAAAAAGAAGGAAAATTTTATCTGAGGAAAATTTAAGCTCCATACCTTCAGAAGATTTGGGAACTTAGTTCCACAGTTTAGAAACATCATAAAATCCCAATTTAAAAAAAGGGATTTCTCAATACATTTCCACGACTGAACAGGGTCGGAATATAACTAACATCATTTACATGGTTTTTTTCTCTCCATAATAAATAAAAACTCAGCAGTTCTCTTGCCCTCTTGCCTTTCATTCTCCAAAATTGCAGAAATGATCTCTGAATAGCTGTTCAGAATAATCAGGGTAAAATAATTAGGAATTTGGGATTTGGATCTACACAACTAACCTACATAGGTATGCTCAATTTGAAAAGGACCTGGTTTTCCTAAGGCTGAATATAAACCACAGGAGATAAGAGAAACAGCATTAAATCATGATTTAAGACAATCTTGCCCCTTCTGCAGCAGGTTGCCTAAATGCCTTCTGCTTACTCTAAGAAATAAATTGACTTCGTGGGCTTTTTTTTTTTTAACATTTTTTCAACCAAAGTATCAAAAGATGCTTCAACATACTAGTTTTTTTATCTTATAAAAATAATGAGAGAAAAAAATACTTTAGAGCCAATTAATTCTAAACAAACAGCAGCCCAATCTGAAAATGGACTACTGTTAAAACACCTTAGATATATTACATGGTTATTTCTTTTTTTAAAAAAAGAGCACTCAATTCTAGAGATCATTCACTTTTCTAGCCTTTTTTTTTTTTTTAAATGGAGAGTTTTGCTACAGGCTTTGAGAAAACCCACCCCTTCTTCCATATCTCAAAGTCAAAATGTTTTGTTTGTCACACACTAGTAAACACAATCCAAGGAAAATTCCATTTTTAGTGCTGCTTGACAATTGAAACCTGTTATTTACTAGCACTGATCATCCAAGTTAATGCCTAAGAGTACAAAGGCCAGAATTAATTTTTTTTCCTTCCCCAACACTTTGCACATCCTGTTCAGAAACTAAATTTCCCCTTAAAGGGATTGCCTTTTGGGACTGTGACAGGCCTGTGAATCTGAAATTATCATTTTCTGTCTCAGGGCTCTGAAGTTTTAAAGTTACACACTCGGCTTATTCATCTATCTTTCTATTCTACCCTTCCTGCCCCCAATAACTTTACACATTTTTTTTCTATCAAACATTAAAATTACAGACAAAAAGTTCCTGGCTGCCACAGCACTTGAAAACAAAATACAAGTAGATTTGTCTTGGACAACTGTGGATTCTTCTCCAGTTCGATGGAGGTGGCAAAGACCACTGAGAAAGTCCTTGGCTTCTGGGCCCCGTCCCACAAGGTGTCCACGTTTCTCAAGTCTTCCCATCCGTGAAATCAGTTTATAAGAGGAGTGGCGTACTTTCGCCCGCCGCCTGCTCTTTCTGAAAGAGGTCCTTGATCTGGGACAGCTTATTATGGATCCTCTCTCTCAAAGGAGGGACGTGGTGGCTAGGATCCAAGACGTTGGTGACTCTGCGCTCTCTCTCACGCTTCCATAACCGATACGGGTGTGGTGGGAATGGAGCCTCATGTCTTTCTCGGCGCAACTGAACGGTGATTCCTCCGAGTGCTAGCATAGTCCAAACGGCCAGGAGGATAATATCTACAAGATGAAGCCACACGGAGTTAGAATGTTTTCACCTCCCCTTTTCTTGTAAGTCCAAAGGTCTATTTGTTTATCCAGGCTTCCTTGAAGCCTTCTTTCTCAAAAGGCAACTGGACTTCCTTGGTTTTCCCTTGAAGATGTTTCGCTTCTCATCCAAGAAGCTTCTTCACTTAACAACCGGGACAAGAAAGGTCGTAAAACGGAGAAACGTTCACCTAGCAAATGTCTGACTTTGCAACGGAAATGTTGGGCTCAATTGTGGTCGTAAGTCAAGGATTACCTGTATAAATCAGCTTTCGGAAGCTAACAAATAAGAGAACACTCTAAATTTACTAAACACCTAAATCTACTAGGCTCCACTTTGGGTGTTTTTTTAAAGATTTTATCCTCGGACATTGAATGAGATTGCCTAGAAAGGCTGGGTGGCCTTTGGAAATGCATTAGCCAAGTGCTGAATTGGAGGCATGGAGACCAATTGCAATGGGCACCTCACCATGGAACCAGCCATCTTGCTTTGTGGATGGTGCACCATGGAATGTCTATGGAGATTCTCCGCTATCCAGGTTGTGGTTGTCCCAAAGGTGCTTTTTCAAGAGGCAGCTGGACTTTCTGGTTTTTCCTTGAAGATGTTTCACTTCTCATCTAAGAAGCTTCAGTTCTTGGATGAGAAGTGAAACGTCTTCAAGGAAAAAAACAACAAAGTCCAGTTGCCTTTTGAAAAAGCACCTTTGAGACAACCATGACCAGGATGACCGAGAATCTCCATAGACTTCAAAACGGTTCAAGCTAAGTCCATCTTCACTGCTTCCATTATTTCCCCTCAACTTCCATTGTTTCTCCATGGTCTTGAAAACGCTTTTAGAGAAAGAGATGTCACAGGCTTGCTCCAGATGCCCTCATTGGTGAGTCTGACCCACCAAGCACCCAACTTCGCCCATCTCAAAGCTTACCATTAGGTTGGAAGGGCACACTGGTGTAAGTTCTCTTGAAGTCTTTATTCAGAATCCTCCGGAGTAGATCTATGCCGATGTAAGAGAGGCTGGTGTAGATGTAACATGCTGTGGCCAACACTACGGTGTAGGAACCGACAACTCCACACGTCAAGATGTTGAGCTAAGAGAAAGAACACGAATTTCTTTAAGACTGGTGTCTGTTTTATTTGACAGTACTCTATGGAAGGAAAGCCATTCAAAGTATATACTGGTGCCAGATTTCACATGGAAGTTTGTTCTGATTTGTTCTGCTGAGAAATTCAGTTCAACAGAGGCAAAATTAACCAATTTTTCAACTGATTGGGTCTCCAAATTTTTTAATGGTCCTTCAACTTACATACTCAGATGAACATCAAGCAGTTAGGGGTTAGGTTTACTTTACTTTTACTTTACTTTTACTTTACTTTACTTTACTGTCATTGCACCTCATACAACAAAATTAAATGCCATCTTCAGTGTATATTATAACTATAAAAACAAAACACAAACATACATCCTAGAGAGAGATTAGTGAAAAATATAATCAAACTGGATTTTGCACATGGAAATTTATTTCAGCAAAACATGTTTGCCTATACAACAAAGTAAAAGCAGATAATTTGGGTCTCTCATATATCTCAGATATTTTTTTCCCCGTTGGGAACATAACCACAGTCCAACATCAGTCATCCTCACATTTTGAATATAGTCTTCCTTGATCATGGCCTTTTTATGAGTAGTTGTAAAACACAAGGCCAAAGTTTGCTAAAGATAATTCAGTCATCGCATCTCCCATTCACCTCCCAGCCCAGGAAAATTGAAATTCATGTTCAACTGCAAGAAGTACTTACAACTCTGGGGCAGCAGACAAAAATTACTGGAACCACCAAGGCAACGCAACAAAAGGTGACCCAGAAAACAGCATCGTCTTGAAAAACTCTATAGTCTCCTGGAACGGGGGGGGGGGGGGACAAAAATTGTAACCTAGTAATTGCTAAATTGTCAAATCCTAAAATAAAGACCAACCTAAACGAATTTCCTTCCCTAAAGAAAACAACTCACTTTTGTTAAAAGAAACTTCAGAATTTAGCTTCAAGGATGGTTGACTTGCACTTAAAAAGTGACTCAGGTGTGGAGATTTTGGCTAAACAGGGAGTCCTCGACTTACAACAGTTTATTTAGTGACTGTTCAGAGTTACAACGGCACTGAAAAAAGGGACTGATGACCGTTTTTCAGAGTTACAACTTTTGCAGCATCCCCGTGATCATGTGATCAAAATTCAGATGCCGACTCGTATTTATGACGGTTGTAATATCCCGGGGTCATGTGGTCCCCTTTCGAGACCTTCCGACGAGCAAAGTCAATGGGGAAGCCAGATTCACTTAACAACTGAGTTACTAACTTATCAACTGCAGTGATTCACTTTACAACCGAGGCAAAAAAGATTGCAAAATGGGGCAAAACTCACTTAACAACAGAAATTTTGGGCTCAATTGTGGTCGTACGTCAAGGACTACCTGTACTCTTTAAGATTTTGGCTGTGATTTGCTCTCCGTGCTTGCCATTTAGCTCCTGAACATTTCATTACCAGGCTAGGTAACATCATCAGCGGGACTTAGAGTAGAAGTATCTTGTCCTATTCCTCTTTAGCTTATATATGTCTTGCGTGCTGATGTGGTCAGTCGGTTGCGTGATTGGCCGTTTGTTTGGCACTGTATTTAAATTCTGGGAAATTGATTGGTTCACTTGTTGATTGGTCGTTCAAATGAGCTGGTTTCTTACGTCTTAATACGCTGGATCTAAATCAATATGCTTGTTAATTGCTCCTTTGGCAGAGTACCAGGCTTCAATATGAAGCTCTCTGAGCTTGGTTGTTTACTTGCAGACATTTCATTACCCTAACTAGGTAACATCATCAGTGCTAGAAGGGAGGGGTGTGTGAGGAGGAGAACTGTGGGGTCCTTGGTGCTCTCTGAGCTTGCTTGTTTTCTTGCAGATGTTTCGTTACCACACTACGTAACTGTCAGTTCTGGAAGCCATTATTTCTGTTTGCTTCAACTGCCACATATTTTAGCCTGGGAAATTGGGAGGGGTTTTTTTTGTTGGTCATAACAAAATTCCTTACTCAAGGATGAATGTGCCTGCACCTGCGTGGGTACCGTATCCAGTTGAGCATGAAGATTTGATTGGACCACGTGGTCAGCTTGTGGGTGTGGGCCACGGTTGTGAACTTTCAACTGGGTGGGGAAACCCTGGAAGCTTTCAGATTCGGGTTTCCCCAGATGTGCCAACATGACATCTCTAATAAATTGGAACTTTGAGGAACTTCTAGCCTCGGAGTTTTATTTCGTTGGGGGTGTTTACTGGAACGCTGACAGTAACATCATCAGTGCTAGGAAGGAGGGGTGCTTGCTGTCAGTTTATATTCTGGTGTCTTGCCTGTCTGTGTGGGTGGAGGTGGTCTTAGAGATTCTTTGGTTGGGTGGTTTACTGATGGCTCTTTGGCAGTTCCTTGATTGGGAGGATTAGTTTACTTGATTGTTGGTCTGATATTAGCCTTCGAGTTAATCTATGCTGATCTGGGTGCTGATTACTGGTGGAGATGTGCTTGGGTCTTTTTCTCCTCTTTTGGGCTGGTTGATTGTCTCTTTTGCATAGATGTTGTTCACGTCTATGTGTCTATTGATGGCTGATCTGTCCGAGTGCCAGGCTTCTAGAAATTCCCTGGCATTTTTGGACATGGCCTGGTCTAGGATGGTCACATTTTCCCAGTCGAAACTATGGTCAAATCTGTCCATATGTAATGAAATCAAAGGATTTTTTTGAAGCTAAAGCAAAATAGGACAAGATGCTTCTACCGAAGTCCCGCTGATGATGTTACCTAGCCTGATAACAAAACGCTCAGGAACTAAATGGACAAGCTCAGAGAGCAAATCACTGCCAAAATCTAAACCCCAAGCTACCAGTATTTTCTATTATTCCTCTTCTCAGATGTTCAGATTTCAGCGGGTACCAGAGAAGGGTTTCTACCACTTACCTACTGGAGTGAAGAAAAGTGCAGAGGACACAAGAGACCCCAGCACTACTCCTACAATTAGCATACACGGGATCTCAAGGCCAAATCGCCACCAGCATCCTACTAAGAGGAGGGCTCCGATGATGCCAGCTGTTGCAGTAAGACCAAGATTGGCTGGAAAAAAGCAGCGGGTGGATGAAGGAGGAGAAGAGGAGGAAAAGTAAATATTAGAGCGGTTAAGAATAAGTTTTCCACTGTACCTCGTCTTTGCAAAATTGCTCACTATTTACTTTAAGATATTTGCTCATTTTCACTACAAGGGAACCAGACCTATCCTAGTCCTTCAAAAACAGAAATAATTGCTTCTTAGAGCTTCACTGGGTCCAAGTTACTTAGATAACTTTTAGCAATCAAACCACCATGAGAAGCCACACTGAGGATGAACGTGAATAACAGAGTTGGAAGGGACCTTGGAGGTCTTCTAATCCAACTCCCTGCTCAAGCAGGAGACTTTTATACCATTTCAGACAAATGGCTGTCCAATCCCTTTTAAAAAATATTTTTAACAGATTCTTTTTTAAATTTCGCTGATGGAGCACCCACAACTTCTGGAGGCAAGCCGTTCCACTGACTAATTGTTCTCACTGTCAGGAAATTCTTCCTTAGTTCCAGGTTGGTCCTCTCCTTGATTGGTTTCCATCTATTGCTTCTTGTCTTACCTTCAAGTGCATTGGAGAATAGAACTCTATGGAAATTCTCAATCATCCAGATCATGGTTATCCCAAAAGTGCTTTTGGGACTTTGGAGAATAGCTTGACCCCCTCTTCTTTGTGGCAGCCGCTCAAATATTGGAAGACTGCTATCATGTCATCCCTGGTCCTTCTCTTCACTAGACTAGACATAACCCAATTCCTGCAACCGTTCTTCGTGTTTTAGCCCCCAGTCCCCTAATCATCTTCGTTGCTCTTCTCTGCACTCTTTCCAAAGGAGTGCAGAGGCCATCATGGATGCAAAACTTTGCTAAAAATTATCCTTTCCAAGGCTATTTATATTTTTTTCATCAATACAGAAAGAGACGCCCCCTTAATGGAACTGATATGTGCTTCGAAATGTTGAAAAGAGGAGCGTGTAAATTTATCATTTATTAAACATCCATCCAGCTTTCCCCCCCACCCAAAAGTTTCACATTCCTATTCATCAAAGCAAGTGCCTTAACCACTGACGAGAATAGTAAATTAAGCTTTAATTAATCTTTGACGCTATCTATGAGTGATTGCAGGTAATCTGGGGCCTCATAAGATACCTTTAAGGGCTAATTTTTCAGTAAATCTCGAAAAGGGAATTTCCCACGCTCATCTACCAGCAAATTCTCTAAGGCAGACTTGAACAATCCAAAAGGTTTCTTCCCAGCTTTCTTGCAGTTTATATACTAAACTACCAACCTACTACCTCCTGATTGTTTATATCGATTTTTCCTTCTGTGGGTTTCCCAGCCTCTCCACGTTCTCTCGTATCAGTGATTGCTTAACTTGGTTGAAGGAATGAGAAATGTCACGTCAGAATCGGGTTGAATCTGGTTTAAGTCCACCCTTGCTCACGAAACATCAGTCTCTCTTCCAACACGGAGCTTCCAACAGCTTTTGCAGGGCGCAAATATAACCATACAGAATTTCAACTCACCGTCATAGCTGAGAGCCGATGTTTTAGTAATGACAATGAAGAAAAAGAAAGCCGTGAAGATAAATCCACTAAAGAATAAACCTAAAGGGGGGGGGGGGGAAATTAAATAAAATTAAATTAAAACAGACTCCCCCCCCCCCAGAATATTAAGATATACAGATACAGGTAGTCTTCGACTTACGACCTCAATTGAGCCCAAAATATCTGTTGCTAAGCTATAACCCTAAAGGCTTCAACTTTTTAAAAAGCTCCTTCCTTTCACTTGTCAAAAAACCATTTGCTTTTTTTGCGCTCTCATCACAACAGTTGCATCTCTCAGCTTTGCTCATCTTTTCCCCAAAATCTTAACCGCATTTTAGTTCGCTCTAAACTGGCCAGAGTTGAACAGGAGATGAAAGGACAATTAAACAAATAAACCCACACAGTGAGTGGTGGCAAAACGCAGTTCCTGAGCAAACGTCCACCACAACTTTTCTTGCAAGATAGGAGAAGACGCACTTGGAAAACAGAAGTGCCAAAAATGGACACTGCCTAGGGGTGTATCTTGAGAAGGGCTCACTCTACAGATAGAAAGGCCCACACAAGTTCACAATGCACAAGGAGTAGCACTGGCATCTTGTAATCTTTATGTCTATCTAACTGGATAGACTGACAATCCTGGTCAAGCTACATGGAACTGGGGCTCCAACAGGACCATATATTTCTTAATCCTCTTCCATTAAAAAAAAGGATCTTCTCTTCACAACAATAATGAAATGTTTTCTTGAGAAGCGTGTGCCACATTTTTATTTTTATTTTTGTTCAAAATGTTGAGCTAGGCTCCAGATTCTAGACTTCTTATCAATGCAACAATTCCATAGGATTGACACCGGACAAGACCAGCCCTGATGGGAACGGTCTATCCCTGAATCTAGCCCCCCTCCTAACAGTACCTGTTTTCCAGAATCTGTGTCCGAAGAAGCAGATAAAGAGACCGAGAAAAGCCAAATTGGTGAAAAATATTTTAGTGGATAACCTTCCTATAAACAGAAAAGAGAATGAGGATTAGGCTATGGTTTATAATCGCGTCCTCTCGTCAATAGACATGGCTTCCCCACATCAGCTAAGAGAGGAAGGCCCTCCAAAGTAAATAAGGGTGGACTGTAGAAGGATTAACTCAAGCCATGGGTGTCCAACCTTGGCCACTTTAAGACTTCTGGACTTCGACTTCCAGGATTCCCCAGCCAGGATGGCTGGCTGGTGAATTCTGGGAGTTGAAGTCCACAGGTCTTAAAATCGCCACTCCTGGATTAAGTTCTTTATTCAAGAGTTATCAAACCCATTTGGAGAAATAAATGACCCCAGGTTATTAAATCCAACATGGTCAAAATGTTAGAATGGTGATTACAGTTGTGTGACTTAAACTCTGGCTGGTTTTTTTATATACAGAGCTTCTATTACATCGTTGTGGCTTCCATCTTGACTTTTTTTTATCATAAATCAATATATCTCCTAATGCCTAAAAATTATCCCTATTTTAGCTCTATCATCCTCCATAATTGCTGGCTGTTACTAACTTCAAGGGTATCTTCCTGATATTCTAAGAAAGTTGAATGGTGCTATCGCCTCACAATCAGGAGGCTGTGAGTTCGATCCTAGGTAGAGGCAGATATTTCTCTCTCTGGGCACACTGAGAATACTGTATACCTGCTGAAGAAAACTCCACATTGGCGACAGGAAGGGCATCCGGCCAATAAACACTCTGCTAGCTCCATTCAGTTGCCCAGACTCCACCCCGCAAGGGATTATGGGGTCGTTAAAAGAGGAGGAGGAGGATTCTAAGAAAGTTTAATAAAACTCATTCAGCACCGCTTTTAACGCCCTCTTGGTAATTCCTCTGATTTATTCCTGTGATACTTCCTCTCCTCAGCTCTATTCTCAAAATATGAAGATGGATGTTAAATTATGGAGCATACAGGAGGGCCTGAACCGTTTGTTAGCGACCGTCTGGCATTGCAACGGCCCTACACATTGCTGAAGCCCTTCCCCATTTTAAACATCCATCAAAAGAGGGGAGGGGTTTTCACTTCATGGCGGTGGTGGCCATTTTGACATTTTTGGTCCCCCGTAGATGCCTCTACACAACCGCGGATGCTCCGTTGACTTACGAAAGGTGTAGCAGTTGTTCACCAAGGCAGAGAGGCTGCAGGCGTAGGTGTGAACAGGCACATATGCAGCTGAAGTGTTCCACTTAGGATCTCTCACGATGATATTGTAGATCACGCCTTGACCGGGAAGCGACGAGAAGTACAGCTCAGTTCTGTCTTGGCTGGTTAAGGTCATCATCTGCCAGGACATAAAAAATAGATGGCGCGTGAAGAAAAATGGGTCACAGGTCCCATATCTATCTATCTCTCTCTCTCTCCCTCTCTCCCTCTATCTTTCTATCTATCTATCTATCTATCTATCATCTATCTATCATCTATCTATCTATAGCTATCATCATCTCTCTCTATCTCTATCTCTCCCTCTCCCTCCATCTATCTATCTACAGTTGCAAGAAAAAGTATGTGAACCCCTTGGGATTACGTGGAGTTTTGCATGAATTGGTCATAAAATGTGCTCTGAACGTCATCTAAGTCACAACAATAGAAAAACACAGTCTGCTTAAAATAGTACTACACAAACATTAGCTGTTGCCATGGTTTAATTGAACATAACATGTAAACATTCACAGTTCAGGGAGGAAAAGGTATGTGAGCCCATAGCCTAATGACTTCTCCAAGAGCTAATAGGAGCCAGGAGTGAGCCAACCTTGACTACAATCCGTGTGATGATATTGGATGTGTTGCTGAAAGCTGTCCTGCCCTTTAAAAACACACACCTGTTTTGGGTTTACTGGTTTCAAGAAGCACTGTCTGATGTGAACCATGCCTCGCAGAAAAGAGCTCTCAGAAGACCTCCGATCAAGAATTGTTGACTGGCATGAAGCTGGAAAGGGTTACAAAAGTATCTCCAAAAGCCTTGATGTTCATGTGTCCACGGTAAGACAGACTGTCTACAAATGGAGAAAGTTTAGCACTGTTGCTACTCTCCCTAGGCGTGGTCGTCCTGTAAAAATGACTGTAAGAGCACAGCGCAGAATGCTTCATGAGGTAAAGAAGAATCCTAGAGAGTCAGATAAAGACCTACAGAAATCTATGGAACATGA
>QLTV01004270.1:147298-157676 GCA_003457575.1 Thermophis baileyi | reverse complement strand
GGTTCACATACTTTTTCCTCCCTGCACTGTGAATGTTTACATGTTATGTTCAATTAAACCATGGCAACATCTAATGTTTGTGTAGTACTATGTTAAGCAGACTGTGTTTTTCTATTGTTGTGACTTAGATGACGTTCAGAGCACATTTTATGACCAATTCATGCAAAACTCCACGTAATCCCAAGGGGTTCACATACTTTTTCTTGCAACTGTATCTATCTATCTATCTATCTATCTATCTATCTATCTATCTATCTATCTATCATCTATCTATCTATCTATCATCTATCTCTCTCTATCTATCATCTATCTACCTATCTATCTCCCCCCCTCTCTCTTATCAATCATCTATCCATATATATCTCTTTCTATCTATCTATCTATCTATCTATCTATCTATCTATCTATCTATCTATCTATCCCCCCCTCTCTCTCTCTATCATCTATCTATCATAGATAATGATGGGTGGATGATAGACAGACAGACAGACAGCTAGGTGGATAGATGGAGATCTATCTCCGTCTGTTTGTCTATCCATCCATCATTATCATCATCTGTCCATCCATCCATTTATGTCTAATGACACTGACCTAAAGATTCCCACGGGGGGGGGGGGGAACCTCAACTCAATTAAATTTCCCAGAGGCCTTTTCTGCATTTAGGTTCGTCTTATGACAGAGTGGCCCAAACACCCCTCATCTGCAATGAAAACCAGCGTGACTTACTTTAGATCCGTGAGCCTGGATGCTTTGAACTTCAGACATTCTTCTCATATGACTCAAAAACGTGACTTCAGATAAATCGTTCTCGGGCAAAAAATACTGGTAGACATCATAAGAGAGTCTCCACCTGGAATCCAGACTGGTTCCTGAATCACACGGTGGTGGGTTTGCCCCTCTGAACAATAGAAGGAAATTGGAGATGGTTTGGATGGAGAGCCACACCTTCATGCCATGCCTCCAGAGTATTTAAACTCTTGTTCCCCCATACCCAGTCACTTCAAAGAATGATTTCAAACAGAGAAAGAAACTTATGGACCTCAAGAGCATTTCAGCAGGTGATGGCAACTGGATATCTTTCCTTGACCTCAAAATACTCATAGTCAAACATGGTTAGAACTTGGACAAGAGACCATAAGAAAACACCAGTGGGTGGACTAGATAGTTTAAAAAAACCATATCCCAGAAAAAGACAATGGCAAATCACTTCTGAATCACTGCAAAACATTACATGGATATATATGTCCATGAGTTATAATGTGCTACCTCAATTTGAGGGACAATTTTAACCACGTAATACAAGCACAGCAATTCCAAGTAGCAAACCTAAGCCTCAAAAGTGCTGAAAATCGTAATTCAGCCACACTTGGAAAACCATAGGTTTACACCTTGGATAATTGACTTGTAAGTTGCTGCTACGCCTTGTGTAATTAAGTTGTGTGTTGATGCTACAAGCATAGTAAAATTAACTGGGAAATAATGACTCTTTCTGGTTTAATGGTGGCAAATCTTTTAATAGTTGAAAAAGGAGTGCTGAGAAGAGCAACAAACTTGATTAGGGGACTGGAAGTTAAAACATAGGAAGAACAGTTGCAGGAATTGGGGATGTCTAGTTTAATGAAGAGAAGGACTAGGGGGTGACATGATAGCAGTATTCCAGTATTTGAGGGGATGCCACAAAGAGGGGATCAACCTATTTTTTCCAAAGCACCTGAAGGCAGAACAAGAAGCAAAGCTGGAAACTAACCAAGGAGAGAAGCAACCTGGAACTAAGGTGAAATTTCCTGGCAGATATACATATGCCCCAGACTTAAGTCTTCTCAGTGATAGCCCCCTCCCCTTGAGATAGCTTACTCCCAGATATCCAGATTCTGTAACCTTACTACATTTTTGAAGAATTGTAAAATCAGAGCTCGGCTGAACGGCATTCAGGAATAAATAAGATCTCGCTGCCCCTAACAGTGGCCTACCAGATTGGTTATTATAACTGCATTAATTGATTTTTGCTTTTAATCTTAGGAGGTTAATATTTTAAGCTGCTTATTCTCCAGAAATGAAGGGGCATCTGAGCTTAATAATAAATACAAATATTCCTAGAAGCGGTTCAAAAGCCAGGAACTCTTGTCATCACCATTAAGGATCTTTGCAACCGAGAGAAATAAACTCTTCTTTGAGGTAGTTTATTCCAGTGTAAAACTACTATAAAATAATCACATTTGGCCAATTTCTCTTTGATGGTTTTTTGGGGGGACAACCATGAATTATTTCTGAAAACTACCTTCTATTTTATCCTTCCTTCCTTTAATCAATAGATATTTATCTAAACAGACCTATATAGCTGTCTTAACTCAAACACATCTCCAATGTTGCTCCTTCAGCGTTCCAGGTTTTACAATGAAATGGGACAAAACTCACTTAACCAATGTCTCACTTAGCAACAGGAATTCGGGGTTCAATTGTGATCGTAAGTTGAGGAGTACCTGTATTTGATTAAGGAACAATCGTAGCACCAGAAAACCTTACAGAAAAGACAAGGGTTTCCCCACAGAGGAACAGTGTTGTGGCCTGTCAGCCGCCAGCCCCTCCAGCAGCCGAATCAGAGGAGAAGGAGGAGGTGTGGGAGTCAGGGCCAGCATCAGGGCAACCTGGGAGCTCCGAGGGGGAAGAGGGAATGGAGCTGGCAGAGAGCAGTGGAAATCTATGGGCCGGTCCTTGGGACGGAAGAGCCACCGCTGCTAGCGAAGCCCCACCCTAGCTCTGGGGATAAAAGGCAGGGGGCAGAGATGAATAGATGCGGCAGACAACTATTCATCTTCCAGCCGGCCAGACTTGTTAGCCTGAGAGGGAAACTTTTTTACCGGGGCTGCTGGCGCTCCTAATAAAGGAATAATTGCTTCAACTACAGAGGGTTTGTTGTGTTTGGGGAGCTGGGTCAGAACAAAAAGCTTTTCGTTAACTTTCCTTGCTTCCTAGCTATAAAAAGCTACCAGGTCTTAAGATGGACCTCAACCATCATCCACAATCTTCCTCTGAAGTCTGTTTCTTTCACTTAAGAACAACAATCAGCTTGGACCTACCTCGCGTACCCCAGATTGGCTGGAGCAAATATAATGTGGGTCTCAGCCAGGTTATAGTCTAGATACAGGTTGGGGTCCCTTTCCAAATCAAATTCCAAGTTGCATCCACCAGGTATTGGATCTAGGCAGAATTAAAAAATAAAAAATAAAATCAAGAAACAGGAGCAAGGAAGGGTAAGGCAGATCTTGAAAATGAAACAATATTTTGTCCACTGCTTTTGATAATAACATGGCGTGCAACTGAGTTGCATTCCCAATATACACCCATGGATACAGATGAACATAGCTGTGAATTGGACAGTTATATACAGGTAGTCTTTCACTTACAATAATTCATTTAGTGACGTTTCAAAGTTACAATGTCGTTGAAAAAAGTGACTTACGACCATTTTTCACACTTACGACCCTTGCAGCATCCCTACGATCATATGATCAAAATTCGGACGTTTGGCAACCAATTCATATTTGTGATGGTTGCAGTGTCCCGAGGTCATGTGATCAAAATTCAGATGCTTGGGAACTGGTTTCGTACTTATGACCATTGCTGTGTCCCAAGGTTATGTGATCCTCTTTGGGGACCTTCTGACCAGCAAAATCAATGGGGAAGCCAGATTCGCTTAACAGCCATGTTAAACCATTAACTTTTTTTTTTTATTGCAAATTTTTTGTCCCCACCCCACCTCCATCATTCATATTTTATGAACAAAGTGTTGTCCGGATCTTTTCTTATACATCATTTCACGTACATAATCAATTTTACATCGTATCTCTATTTCCAATTTCTGCCATATTATTCTTTTTCCATAATTCTTTATCTTAAATTATTTTCTTCTTAATACATAAACAATATCACTAAACGCCCTTAATTTCTAATCTCCTTCTATAACTTCAATTATTTATCATGCTTATCACTAAAAATATTTTTCAAATTCCCCATCCCATTCTTTAACATTTCAAGTTCATTGTCTTAATTTAAGTTATCTTCAAAGTTGAACCAAATAATCATTATACATTTCATCTACTGATATATTTTACTATAAACAACATACATCATCATATCCCATCCTTGCATGGAAAATATCTTGCTTAATTGACTGTCCACAATTATTAATATTAATACAGTTCCATTCAAACAACCATGTTATTAGCTTAACAACTATGGCGATTCACTTAACAACTGTAGCAAGAAAGGTTGTAAAATGGAGCAAAATTCACTTAACAGCTGTCTCGCTTAACAACAGACATTTTGGGCTCAGTTGTGATAGATGATAGATAGATAGATAGATAGATAGATAGATAGATAGATAGATAGATAGATAGATAGATAGATAGATAGATAGATAGATAGATAGATAGATAGATATGATAGATAAGCAAAAAAGGAGGAAAAAAGAAGTAGGTTAAGATGTAGCAAATGCCGTCTTGGCCTCCCGGTGTGACAAGCCTATTGTGCGATGGAGAGAGAGAGAGGGAGGGAGGATACATGGATAATTGGATGGATGGATGGATGGATGGATGGATGGATGGATGGATGAGAGATGATAGAAAGACAGATACTGTATGAGAGAGGGAGAGAGAGATGATGGACAGACTTATAAATAGATATAGATGATAGAAGACTGACAGATATATAGGCAGACATAGATAGAGCAGACAGACAGACAGAACCACTGTGCTCTGATGGCCACAAGCATTCTGAGGTTGAGTCTTGGCCCCTCTAATGATGTCCTCCAAACATCTGATACCATAATGATGGCTGAAGCGATATTCCATCTGGTCTGAACTTTAGCTGCTGGCAAAGGCCAAACTTACCTTTTTCGGTGTACGGCAAAGAAACCGCTGTGCTCATCACCTGATTGGTACCCACCGCTCGCAAATACCACGTGCACACCGTCTGTTCAGGTCGAAGCACTGAAACTAAGCCTTGGCCTACGCCAGTTCCAGAGCTGCTTGGAGTAGATTCCTAAGAAGGGAAAGAAATGATTGCACCTTTCCAGAAACAAAGATTTTCAATTTCAATGTTCTTCCGTTGTTATCTTATTAACAACCCACTTTTCAGGATAACCGTACTTCCTAGGCAACTTAATAAGCAACTCTAATTAAAAATAGTAGTAAAGAATGGCTAACCAACTTGTGGGAAAATACTTTAGTGTCCCAAATAACTTCAAAAAAGTAAATTTGATGTAGAATTCACTCTTAACTGGAAATCATTCCTGGTTGGTAATTTAATGCATGGATTTAAACTGCACTCCAAATTTGAACTTTTCTAGTGTAAAGTTTGTGTTTCAATTTCACAGGAAATTGAATTATGAGCATTGATTATAGCTAATAATATTAGTTAGTAATTTATACTGTGTTAACCAATTATCCTTAACATTTAATCAGGTAAACCACATTCTCACCTATACTGGCAGGGTAAACCACTTGTATATAAACCCTATTCATTACTAGCACTGATGATGTTACCTAGTTGGGTAATAAAACATCTGCAAGAAAACCACCAAGCTCAGAGAGCACCAAGGACGCCCACAATCCTCCTCTTCCCCCTCCTCCTCCTCCTGGTTGGGTAACAAAATGTCTGCAAGAAAACCACCAAGCTCAGCACCAAGGACCCCACACTCCTGCTCTTCCTCCTCCTCCTCTTCTCCTCCCTCTTTTCCTCTTCCTCCTCCTCCTCCCTCTCTTCCTCCTCCTCCTCCTCTTCCTCCTTCGCCTCCTCCTCCCTCTTTTCCTCCTCCTCCTCTTCCCTCTCCTCCTCCTCCTCCTCGCAAACTCCCTCCCTTGTAGCACTGATGTGTTACCTAGTTGGGTAATAAAACATCTGCAAGAAATCCACCAAGCTCAGAGAATACCAAGGACGCCCACAGTCGCCGCCCTCCTCCTCCTCCTCCTCCTCCTCCTCCCTTGTACCACTGATGATGTTACCTAGTTGGGTAATAAAACATCTGCAAGAAAACCACCAAGCTCAGAGAGCACCAAGGACGCCCACAGTCCTCCTCTTCCCCCTCCTCCTCCTCCTCTTCCTGGTTGGGTAACAAAATGTCTGCAAGAAAACCACCAAGCTCAGCACCAAGGACCCCACACTCTTCCTCTTCCTCCTCCTCCTCTTCTCCCTCTTTTCCTCTTCCTCCTCCTCCTCCTCCCTCTTCCTCCTCCTCCTCCTCTTCCTCCTTCGCCTCCTCCTCCCTCTCTTCCTCCTCCTCCTCTTCCCTCTCCTCCTCCTCCTCCTCGCAAACTCCCTCCCTTGTAGCACTGATGATGTTATCTAGTTGGGTAACAAAACGTCTGCAAAAAAAAAACAAAAAACCCACCAAGCTACAGAGAGCACCAAGGACCCCAGAGTTCAGCTTGTGAGCTACAAATCTTCTATTGGATTCATTCTTTTACCGTCAGGGAGAAAACAATACACAATCTAGCACGACCCACTCGGGTTGCCCCTGCACGGAATCTCACAAACTTTGACAGCCATTCTAATGGGTTATTCCAAATACCAGACATTAACGTGATGCCCAGAGCAGAGAAAAGCTACGCTCCCAATGCAAAGGCGCTCATACTAAGAACCAACTATTGATGTGAAGAACTTGTATCCATGGAAACCAAAGGGGGGGGCATCAGAGTGGTTTTTTGTTGAGTGTACGGACATTTCTGGGTCTACATGACTGTTGGAAAACAGGATTTGCAATACCTTCTCAAAGGAGACGGTCACATTTCGGTGGTGGGCGTGGATCTGAAATAGGACGACTGTCACGTTGCCGGCAATGTTCCTCAAGACGGCTTCAGCTGGGACGCTTTCATTCAACAAGAAATTCCTAAACTTCCCCAAGGAAAACTCGAGGAGGAGGCCTGCTGTAAAAGAGGAAAAGAGGCTCATTAAAAAAAAAATAACCCAGTTTATTTATATATTTTCACATTACATACATACGTAAGTGCTAAATGAACAACGTATTGTCTGGATCAGTTTATTTTTATACAGTAATACTCTTCCCACTCCTAATTTCTACCTTTACTACCCAACCATTTATAAAACATGTCCGGTCTTCGAAAATACTCTGGGTCTTCTTTGTCTTTTATTTTTAATGTCATAATCTATCCATTTCTGCACAATCTATTTTTTTTTTTAAATTACATCGTCTTCTGTGGGCGTTTCCTCATTTTTTCCAATACTGTGCATACACAATTCTTGCTGCTGTCAAAGCATGTAATATTAAATATAGGTTCCCTTTATCATACTTTTTCAGGTATTATGCCTAGCAAAAAATATTTCTGGTTTATAATCTATGGGTTGTTTTAACATGTTCTCCAACCATGTATGTATTTTTGTCCAATATTTCTTTGCTTTTTCACATGTCCACCCCATATGATAATACGTGTCTGGTTACATTTCCAACATTTGGCGGACATAGAAGAAAAAGAGGCTCTTGAAGAACGAACACACCTTCTATAAATGCACAGGTAGCCCTCGACTTGCGACCACAATTTGAGTCTAAAATCCCTATTGCTAACAGAGACCTTTGTTCAGTGAGTTTCGCCCCCATTTTACCAACGTTCTTGCCTCAGTTGTTAAGTGAATCACTGCCGCGGATCAGTTAGTAACCCGGTTGTTAAGTGAATCTGACTTCCCCATTGACTTGGCTTGTCCAAAAGTCGCAAAAGGGGACACAGCAACGGTCATAAGAATGAACCCGTGGCCAACCATCTGAATTTTGACCACGGGGAGACTGCAAAGATCATAACTGTGAAAAACGGTCCTAAAGTCCCTTTTTTTCAGGGCCGTCGTAACTTTGAACGGTCACTCAATGGACTGTTGTGAGTCGAGGACTACCTGTGTTCAAATCTGGAGAGACAAACGCTTGTAACCTTTCAGCTCTTCCTCCGAAAGAGCAAGCTGTGTAACATAACAACGCCCCGCCCTAAGTCAACCGGTTGAGAAACTTGCTAAGCGTTGAGATAAGCTTTTGATGGGTATCTTCATCCAGAGTTAATTCAATATATCTCAAGGGGCTGCCACAAAGAAGAGGGAGTCAAGCTATTCTCCAAAGCCCCTGAAGGCAGGACAAGAAGCAACGGATGGAAAGTCATCAAGGAGAGAAGCAACCTGGAACTAAGGAGGAATTTCCTGACAGTGAGGACAATTAACCAGTGGAACAGCTTGCCACCAGAAGTTGTGGGTGCTCCATCACTGGAGGTTTTCAAGAAGAGATTGGACAGCCATTTGTCTGAAATGGTATTGGGTTTCCTGCCTGAGCAGGGGGCTGGACTAGAAGACCTCCAAGGTCCCTTCCAGCTCTATTCTGATTATTATTGTTATATTATTATTATTAAGGAGAAAGTTCCTAACAGGGAGGACAATTAACCAATGAAACAACTTGCCTCCAGAAGTTGTGGGTGCTCCAACACTGGAGGTTTTTAAGAAGCGACTGGACAGCCTTTTGTCTGAAATAGTATACAGTTTCCTGTCTGAGCAGGGAGTTGGACTAGAAGACCTCCAAGGTCCCTTCCAATTCTGTTGTTCTGTTCTGTATTCTACTCTACTCTACACTATTCTATTCTATTCTATTAACTCTTCTCTTTTCTCCTCTTCTCTTTTCTCCTCTCTTCTCTCCTCTCCTCCCCTCCCCTCCCCTCCCATTCCATTCCATTCTATTCCTTTCTATTCAATACAGTGACGGAGATTGCAGCATTCTTGCAACGAGGACTTTAAGAAAAAAAATCACCTTAGTAATAAAACTAGGCTGTCTCCGACAGCGCAAACACTAGACGTGCAACTGATGGAGCAACGGGTCAGATTGGGTGGACAACTGATTCATGTCCTGTGTACACAAGTCCTACAGAGCACAACAGGTTATGTAGGTGAACAGGAGTGAGCCAGGCAGATCCTTGAGCTTCTGAACTAACTCGCCCGTCGGCCTCCTCCTGTCCAGTTTGGAGAAGGAAGGAAGGAAGGGGAATGTTTCTGCAGTCTGATGAACTTGCCCAGCTAAATTTAATTACACTGATGATAAACAAGATTTTTCCCCCCCTCCATAATTATGGCTGAAAGCATCCAGTGTTAATTAGATTGGAGAACGCGAGAAAGCCAAGCAGAAGAAAATAGCATCCATGGTCATTCATGGTCACCTGAAGAGGACAGAAGAGGAAAAACTCACCCACAGACTCAATTTTGGATTTGTGCCTTAAGCTAAACCCAGATAGTCCTCAACTTACGACCACAATGGAGCCCGACATTTACGTTGCTAAGTGAGACGTTTGTTAGGTGAGTTTGGCCCCATTTTATGACTTCTCACCACTGTTGTAAAAGTGAATTAAGTTAGTCACCCGGTCGTTAAGGGAATCTGGCTTCCCCATTGACAGAAGGTCGCAAAAGGGGATCACATGACCCCAAGGCACTGCAGCCGTCATAAATATGAACCAGTTGCCAAGCGTCTGAATTTTCACGTGACCAGGAGGGACGCTGCAGTGTGAAAAAACAGTCGTAAGTCACTTTTTTCAGTGCCATTGTAACTTTCAGCGGTCACTAAATGAACTGTTGTAAGTCAAGGACTACCTGCATACTACAATATTGCAACTTTGGCTGGATGAGCAGACTGGCATTAAATAGTCTATGCACTACTACAGCAATTGTGTAAACGTAACAGTATGTGCAAAAGACAAATCATTTACACACTCAAAGCAATCCAGGTCAGTAGGCCAAAACAACACTGCCATCAACAATGCAGGTCGTCCTGGACTTACAGCCGTTTGTTTAGTGACCGTTCAAAGTTACAACGGCACTGAAAAATGCGACTTATGGCCGTTTTTCACACTTACGACCATTGCAGCATCCCCATGGCCACTTGATCAAAATTAGACGCTTGGCAACCGACTCGTATTTATGACGGTTGCAGCGTCCCGGGGCCACGCGATCCCCTTTTGCAACCTGACCAGCAAAGTCAACGGGGAAGCCGGATTCACTTAACAACGGTGCTACTAACTTAACAACTTCAGTGATTCACTTAACAACCGTGGCAAGACAGGTCGTAAAACGGGGCAAAACCTAGTTAACAACTGTCTCGCTTAGCAACAGAAATGTTGGGTTCAATTGCGGTCGTACGTCAAGGACTACCTGCAATCCATACCTTG
This sequence comes from Thermophis baileyi, assembly GCA_003457575.1. Classification (NCBI taxonomy): domain Eukaryota; kingdom Metazoa; phylum Chordata; class Lepidosauria; order Squamata; family Dipsadidae; genus Thermophis; species Thermophis baileyi. Next base: position 147,480 of record QLTV01004270.1, on the reverse strand, counting down.
ATTCACGCAGCTTGATAAGTCGAAATGTGATTAATTCAGTTTGGGCTTTATGTCTTTCAAGATACTTTGCTCGGCCCGAATAAAAATACTGTCCAACTGTGGATTATTATTATTATTATTATTATTATTATTATTATTATTATTATTATTATTATTATTATTATTATTATTATTATTATTAT
>QLTV01004270.1:119778-143889 GCA_003457575.1 Thermophis baileyi | reverse complement strand
CATGATTCCCTATAGAGAGAACTACAAAGGAACATATGGCTTAGGGATTCTACAGAGCCATCTCCACATAGACATAAGCACAGCTGAAAAGGGATTTATTATTATTATTATTATTATTTCATTCTATCAAGCCAATTTTGGTTACTTTGAATGAACTTCGGATGAGATACCGAGAGCTTCTGCGCCGGAGACAAAATTCCTTGTGGGTCCCAATCACACTTGGCCAATGAAGAATATTCCTAATATTCCTGGGAACGGCTCTTCTAATGNTTATTATTATTATTATTATTATTATTATTATTATTATTATTATTATTATTATTATTATTATTATTATTTCATTCTATCAAGCCAATTTTGGTTACTTTGAATGAACTTCGGATGAGATACCGAGAGCTTCTGCGCCGGAGACAAAATTCCTTGTGGGTCCCAATCACACTTGGCCAATGAAGAATATTCCTAATATTCCTGGGAACGGCTCTTCTAATGTACTCTGGTTTTCACAGCACATCATGTGCCAAATATGCGCAATTCAGCAAGGAAAAACCAGGAAGATGGGCAGAACTAATTATTGGGACAGATAATTAAATTGCTAAGAAGCATCTCATACTCTTGCCAAGGCCATCAACTCCCTCAACAAAAACAATGTGCTTGTTCATTTTGCTGAGAAAGCCAGGAAGAAACTTCACTGTTACCAAAACCCATGACTCAAACTACAAGGGGCACATGATAAATTCTTTCATGGCCTACAATTCCCATGACTGCTTTGTTCCCTCATTTGGGAAGGCGGACACCACTCATCCTTTCATCTTGGTCCAGAATTATTATTATATTTTTTTTTAGCCACCGGGGCTTTGTCGTTTTAACAATGACACACCCAACACAGGTTTTTCTGCTTCCATCTTATAGCAGAGAGTTTTATTTTTCCTCCACTCTGCTATGCAGGTAGTCCTCGACTTATGACCACAATGGCGCCCGACAGGCTTCTTGTTAAGTGAGAATTCGTTAAGTGAGTTTTGCTCCTTTTTAACGACCTTTCTCGCCGCAGTTGTTAAGTAAAATCACTGCGGTTGATAAGATGGTAGCCTGGTTGTTAAGTGAGTCTGGCTTCCCCATTGCTTGTCCGAAGGTCACAAAAGGGGATCACGTGACCTGGGACGCTGCCACCGTCGTAAATATGAGCCACTTGGCAAACGGCCGAATTTTGATCACGTGACCATGGTGATGTTCCAACGGTCGTAAGTGTGTAAAATGGTCATAAATCGCTTTTTTCAGTGCCGTTGTAACTTTGAACGGTCACTAAATGAACTGTTGTAATTGGAGGACTCCCTGTATCAGAAATGATAAAATGTTTAAGTCTAGTCACAGCATGTTTCCACTTCTACACTCTGCCTCCTTTTGCAAGACATTCCGAACCACAAACTAGCCAAGCATGTTTCAAGCCTACAATATTGGCTCGCTGGGCCTCTGTTGCCAACCCACAACATTTAATTAATTGAATTGGATTCATACTTAATCCTCAAGCCCAGGCGGGTAGATTCGAAGCATGACTAAGCCCCGTGTCAACTCACATGCTCTTTGATGTCTGCTCTTGGTCTCCTAAAATTGAAGGCATCAAGTTGAAAAGCAGAAAAAAACTACAAGGGCTCCTTGGTGTTCTCTGAGCTTGGTTGTTTTCTTGCAGACGTTTCGTTACTAGCACTGATGAGGTTACCTAGTTGGGCCATGAAACGTCTGCAGGAAAACAACCAAGCTCAGAGAGCCCCAAGGAACCCCAAAGTCGTCGTCGTCCTCCTTCTCTTCTCCACACACACACCTCCCTTCTAGCACTGATGAGGTTACCTAGTTGGGTCATGAAACGTCTGCAGGAAAACCATCCAGCTCAGAGAGCACCAAGGACCCCACAGTTCTAATCTCTGAAGAAGTGGGGATCCTAATTTAATCTCCTCTCCCCTGTAGCACTGATGAGGTTACCTAGATGGGTCATGAGAATGTCTGTAAGAAAACAACCAAGCTCAGAGAGCACCAAGGACTCCACAGTTCAAATCTCTAAGCAAACCCCCCTCCCTTCTAGCATTGATGATGTTACCTAGTTGGGTCATCAAACGTCTGCAAGAAAACCACCCAGCTCAGAGAGCACCAAGGACCCCACAGTCCTCCTCCTCCTCCTCCTTCTAAACCCCCTCCCTTCTAGCACTGATGATGTTACCTAGTTGGGTCATAAAACGTCTGCAAGGAAACCACCAAGCTCAGAGAGCACCAAGGACCCCTCATTTCAACCCTGAACTACAAACATTCTCCTTTATTGGTAGAGAAATATATATATATACACCTGATCAGACACACAAACGTTACTTATCCAAGCACCGACATCAGTTTATTGTTTTTTTCCCAGCCGGCTCTTTGCACTCCTTCGGGACCTGTTGCATAATCTACAAAACAAGATTTTTGGCCCCGGAAAAACGACACCTCCTTGTTGCAAGGATTGGCTTCTTTTGCATGCCCTCCCTTTTTTTGGGGGGGGGGTGCCTTCCGGGGGGTTCCCGGGGATCTCCCCACAAATTCGAGGAAGTGGAATCAGAACCCGAGCCGGTTTTGCAAAGGGAAATCCTTCCCCAAGGCTTTTTTTGGGGGGGGGACCCCCTCAAAAGCCGAGGCGCCCCTGCGCGCAACGAGCACAGGCGGGGTTGGTCGGAGAGCAGCGCTGCGCTTTTACGCAGGGGCATCCCCGGCTCTGGCTTTCCCACCCAGCCCCCTCGGATCCCCTTTTCTCCCGGGGTGGGGGGGTGGGGGGCGCAAGGCCCGGCTGGTCTCACCTGCGGGGGGCTCCTCCGCCCCTTCTCCCGCGCCCAGCAGCGCCCAGAGCAGGATCCAGCCGGGCAGAAGCATGATGCCCAAATGCCCCAGCCGGTTCTCCCCGGAAAAGGAAGCAGGGAGGGCCACCCGCAGCCCTCCCCGCGCGTGGAGATCCCGGGACTGCTCCGCTAGCCCAGCCAGACGCCGCGCAACCCTTGCCAACGCGCGTGGCCGCCGCTGCTGCTGCTGCTGCTGTTTTTCCGGGCTTTGCGCACGGGGGACGGACGGGGCGCAGCTGATCCCTCCTCTGGGCCAGCCCTGCGCTCTGCCCGGCTGGTTTCTGCAACTCCCCGGCAGATTTCGAGGAGGATGGAAGAAGGGGTTTTGGGGGCGTCGGAGGTTGCCGTGGGAGGATGGAAGGTCTTCCTCCGGGGAGCCCCGGTGGGCTGGATGTCTGCGAGCGTCGCCTGCGCGGTGGGGAGAAGGAAGAGATTGAAGCGGAGGGGGAGAAAGACAAAGAGGAGAAGGAGAAGATGTACGGGGGGGGGGGGAGAGAAATTAAACAGGAGAAGGAGAAAGGGAAGGAGTGGGTAAGCTGGAGAAAGAAAAGAAGTTAAACGGGACAAGGAGAAAGATAAATAGGAGAAGAGGAGAAGGAGAAGTTATACGGGGGGGGGAGGAGAAATTAAACAGGAGAAGGAGAAAGGGAAGGAGTGGGTAAACTGGAGAAAGAAAAGTTAAACAGGACAAGGAGAAAGATAAATAGGAGAAGAGGAGAAGGAGAAGAGAAACGGGAAAGAAGGAGAAGAGAAACAGGAGAAAGAGAAGGAATAGGTAAACTGGAGAAAGAAAAAAAGACGTTAAACAGGAGAAGGAGAAACAGGAGGAAAAGATGAAGAGAAGGAGAAGAGAAACAGGAAAAAAAGAAGAGAAACAGGAGGAAGAGAAAGAGAAGGAGTAGATAAACTGGAGAAAGAAAAGAAGGAGAGGGAGAGGGAGAAGATAAACAGGAGAAGGAGAAAGAGTAAGAGAAGATAAACCAAAGAAAGACATGGAGAAGGAGACGACCACCAGCATTAGCTGTATGTGAAAAATAAGATATTTCTGATCCACCGTTCTCCAAGCTCAATTATAAGTACAGAAGCAATGGGAAGTGTTTGGCTTGTAGGCTGAATTTGAAGAAGTTCTCTAACTGAAAAGACCCAAAGACCCAATTACACCAACAGAAAATCTAGTCTTGGGGTTCTGGATTAGTTCACAAGCCCAAAGTATTTTTGAACCCAATGCTGTAATCTGCGGCCATGAAGAAGATGAGGAAGAAGAAAAACCTTAAAATGAGTCAGTCAGAAGCCCTTTTATAAATGCAGCCATTTGGTTTCGGAGTGATCCCAGCTAAGAGAGGATTCCCTCGCTTTTCACACCCAGAAATTCAGCATCCATTAAAAAAAAAAACAGAACAACAACTTGATCGGACATTTTGAATCGGTCTAAAGATTTGTGAAAATGTCTCTCCTTCCATTCTAACTTCAAGAATATCATTTATTTCCATTTGCAACTCTGAGCTGAAGCTCCTTGGTTTTTAAAGGTTTTGAATAGATCAGATTGGGGCTGAATTAGGCTGAAGTTTGTCTCTTGCAACTTTAAGATGTGTGCACTTCACTTCCCAGAATTCCCAGAATTCCTCGAGAAACGACATTTATTTAGATAATCTGCACGTATCTGTGCTAAATGATGGCTTGTGGTTACAACACCTTTCCCAGGCCGGTCTGTTGACTCAACCAGAAATATTTTCCACTCAGCTAAATAAGGTTTACCTCCCAGTCTGAGTCACTGTGCCGCTTTCCCCAAATACACACCACCAGAGGGTGATTACTAGCAAATAATTATGCAAAGCTTGCCATTGATAATTATTTCCCCCAAGAGGAATCTTTGCATAACTTCCAGTTTTCTACATCCAAAATTCAGCAGGTGAAACAGTTTTTCCTATCAGAATTAAAAATCAGATTATCTATGCTCAAAGTTGTCAGTGTTATGCAGGTTACCAGGGCTAGAAATAAATTAAGCTTGATAATAAATTCTCTTTAAACAAAATAAAAATATGGTGCTACTGCCCAGACAATCTGGTGATTGGAACAGCCTCTATAAATCTAAATTACAAATAATTAAAATGGTCTGGAGATTTAGCTCAATAAGCTTACAATTATAAATAAACAAAATGCAGAATTTCATCCGTATTTGCTCAAAAAGTAAATCCCAGGAACACATATTGGGATTTTTCTTAGAAATAAATTTGCATGAAGATGACTTTATATACAGTACTGTACTACAGTTAATTCTTATAGAGAACAGCAATACCTCCTCCCGTCCGCCGGTGGAGCACCACCCTCTACCATAGAGATCGGGCAAGAGCGGCATTGATGACGGCAATATTTATCCCGGAAACGAGCCGCCCAGAGAGGAAAAGATGAAGCGTTGCCTAGCAGCTTCCCCACCCTCTTCCGTATCCAATATAAAACGTTCCCATTGGCTGGTCGCTCTTCCTCGGAACTTTCGGGAAAAATGGCGGACCGCCTAACGCAGCTGCAGGACGCGGTGAATTCGGTGAGTGGGAGCCTCGTTGGGGGCCCAAAGGCGAGCCCCGGTCTTGCTTCGGGCTGGGCCTTTGGAGGTGTGGACTACAACTCCCAGAATCCTTTGCCTTTGGCTTTTGGGGGCTGGGGGATTCTGGGAGATGCTCTCCCCCAGTCCTTTATTCTGTGGGACTGTAAGGAGCAGAATAGGCCCATTTATTTAACCTCGGCATCTGCTTTTCTCCCGCTTCTGAATTTGGAGATTATTCCGTCATCACAGAATAACTGAGCTGGAAGGGACCCTGGAGGTCATCTAGTCCAACCCCCTGCTCGAGTAGGAGAACCCCATACCATTTCAGACAAATGGTTGTCCAATCTTTTAAAAAAAAAAAAAAAAACTCCAGGGATGAAGCACCCACAACTTCTGGAGGCAAGCCGTCCCACTGAATAACAGTTGGAAGGGACCTTGGAGGTCATCTAGTCCAACTCCTGCTCAGAATATAGAATAACAAGAGTTGGAATGGACCTTGGAGGTCATCTAGTCCAACTCCTGCTCAGAATATAGAATAACAAGAGTTGGAAGGGACCTTGGAGGTCATCTAGTCCAACTCCTGCTCAGAATATAGAATAACAAGAGTTGGAAGGGACCTTGGAGGTCATCTAGTCGAACCCCTTGCTCAGGCAGGAGACTCTATATCATTCCAGACCCTATACCGTGTCCAGTTTCTTCTTAAAAATCTCCAGTGATGAAGCGTCCACAACCTCTGGTGGCAAGCCGTTCCGCTGGTTAATTGCTCTCACTGTCAGGAAATTTCTCCTTAGTTCTAAGTTGCTTCTCTCTTTGATTAGTTTCCACCCATTGTTTCTTCTCCTGCCTTCAGGTGCTTTGGAGAATAGCTTGACTCCCTCTTCTTTGGGGCAACCCCTGAGATATTGGAACACTGCTATCATGTCCTCCCTAGTCCTTCTCTTCACTAGACTAGACATACCCAGTTCCACGAACCGTTCTTGATATGTTTTAGCCTCCAGTCCCCTAATCATCTTTGCTGCTCTTCTCTGCACTTTTTCCAAAGTCTCAACATCCTTTTTAGTTGGTAACTGAAGCTTTACTGAGAATCTAAATCTATTTGTGATCCTCTAGTTTTGAAAGCTAACCATGTTAACATTTGAGGGGTCCTTGGGGCTCTCTGAGCTTGCTTGTTTTGTTGCAGACTTTTCATGACCCAACTAGGTAATATCATTAGTGCTAGGAGGGAAGAGTTTTGTGGAGAGGAGAGGAGTTTGCAGAGTGGAAAAGAGGAGGGGGAGGAGGAGGGGGAGGACTGTGGGGTCCTTGGTCTTCTCTGAGGTTGGTTGTTTCCTTGCAGACATTTCATTACCCAACTAGGTAATATCATTAGTGCTAGAAGGGAAGAGGTTTGTGGGGAGGGTCCTCCCTTGTAGCACTGATGATGTTACTTAGTTGGGTAATGAAACATCTGCAAGAAAACCACCAAGCTCAGAGAGCACCAAGGACCTCACAGTCCTCCCCCTCCCCACAATACCCACTCTCTTCTAGTACTGATGATGTTACCTAGTTGGGTCATGAAACTTCTGCGAGGAAACAACCAAGCTCAGAGAACACCAAGGACCCCACAGTCCTCCTCCTCCTCCTCCTCCTCAATCCCACTCCCTTGTAGGACTGATAATGTTACCTATTTTGGGTAATGAAATGTCCCCAAGAAAACAACCAAGCTCAGAGAGCACCAAGGACCCCTCAAGTCAACCCTGAGCTGCGAATATTCTCCTTTATTTGGTATGTTAACATTTGTTTATAGCTTGCAGATCAGTTCTGCAATGCCATTGGGGTGTTGCAGCAATGTGCGCCCCCTGCATCCTTCAGCAACATACAGACCGCGATGAACAAAGACCAAGCAGCTAATCCCACCGAAGGCAAGTCGACTGTATTCTTTGTCTCTTCTGTTATGCCCAAGGATTATCTGTGAGTGAGGTCTGCACCCAAGAGGAGATGGAGATGCCATGAATCAGGTTCCCTTTGAAGGTTTTCATAATGATTAGTTTGCTGCTTTAAAAAGAGACATTTTTTCCCTGGGCTTCCTTTTCTTCCTTTCCTGTCAAATTACGTCCCCTTCGTTTTTTATTCTTTCTTTCCTTTCCTCTTACCTTATTGCCTCTTCTTTCTTCTTGGTGGTTTTTGCTGGAAAGTGATAGAGCCGTGATGGCGAACCTATGGCACGCGTGCCACAGGTGGCACGCAGAGCCATATCTGCCAGCACGGGAGACATTGCCGTAGATCAGCTCCAGCGCGCATGCGCACGCTGGCCAGCTGATTTTAAGCTGGCCATGCCCCCTCTCCTCCCAGGAGTCTCCACGCGGCCAGTTTTGAGGTAAGTAAAGGGCTCGCGCGGAGGCTCTGGGAGGGCGTTTCTGGCCTCCGGAGGGCCTCGGGGGGTGGTGGGGAAGGCCATTTTTGCCCTCCCCAGGCTCCTAGAAAGCCCCTGGAGCCTGGGGAGGGCGAAAAATGGGCCCACTGGGCCATCACGTGCCAAAAGCGGGGGGGGGGTCATGCATGGGGGGCGGGGCGCATTGAATTATGGGTGTGGGCATGCACGCAACACCCCCCCCCTCACGCTCCCCACACTTTTGGCACACGACGGCAAAAAGGTTAGCCATCACTGTGATAGAGGAATGTATAGATAATCCCTGACTTACACAGTTCATGTAGTGACTGTTCAAAGTTACAACAGCACTGAAAAAGGTGACTTATGACCGTTTTTCATACTTACGACCGTAGCAGCATCCCTGTGGTCACGTGATCAAAATTCGGATGCTTGGCAACTGACTCATATTTATGACGGTTGCAGTGCCCCGGGGTCGTGTGATCCCCTTTTGTGACCTTCTGACCAGCAAAGTCAGTGGAGAAGTCAGTACATTCACTTAACCATAGTGATCCACTTAACAACTGTGGCATGGAAGATCGTAAAACAGGGCAAAACTCAGTTTAACACATGTTTCACTTAGCAACAAAAATTTTGGACTCGGATTGTGGTCGTAAGTCAAGGACTGCCTGTATATTTGTAACTGTTTGGAGCAGAGAGAAGAAATGATGTTCCTGCCCTTAGGAATCAATGTTATTGGCTTGGCCTCACTCTGTTTTTGGAGTGTGATATATGCACACACAATGTAGGCAAGTGTGTTACACGCACACCTTAGTTTTCTCCCCAAACTTTGCCACGCTTAGAACTGCTGTGTTGCCCTATTCACCACATCCAAATTGTGCTTTGAAACACACAGCTGGTTCTCTCAATTGTCCAGAGCTGTTGGGAGTTAGGCAGCATGTACCTTTAAATAATAATAATAAACCTGATGTTTGTACCTTTATGATTTTTTCTTTAAATTATTCAGGGATGCGAAATTCCTTCTTCTTCTGCACTCCAAATATTTTATCCCATCCCAGGGGAAGAATACACAGCAAATGCCTCCTAAATTGACCATTCCTGTGTAATGTTAGAAGCACATTTATTCTAAAATATTACTGAACAACGTGGTTTTCATTCCTGAAGGATGATGCAAATTAATTTTTATGGTTTTTATAGAATATGCCCAGCTCTTTGCTGCATTAATTGCAAGAACAGCTAAGGATATTGATGTTTTAATAGATTCCTTGCCAAGTGAAGAGTCCACAGCTACATTACAGGTGAGAATTCGCCATTCATACACTCTCTACTACTACTGTATATTCCAGTCAAGAGTATCAGAAAATGTTTGGGTGATACTGTGTAGTCTTTGTTTGGCTGTAGCCTAAATTCACGCTTTAAAAGATTGCTGGCATTTACTACAAAGCTGATTAGTTTCAGTGCTGCCCATTTATGGCTTTACTTAGCTAATACATTAGACCACGGGTGTCAAACTCAAGGCCGCGGGCCGAATCCGGCCCACGGAGTGCTTAGATCTGGCCCCCGGGGCTGCCCTGGAAATAGCGAAGGACCGGCCCGCGGTGCCTCTGGAGCTCCGTTTTGGCTGGCAGAGGGCTGCAGAAGGATCCCCCCAGCCCTGCCTGGGCTACCACAGGTGTCCCCGACATGAGTGTCGTNGAGTGCCGCCCCCCCCCCCCCCCCCCCCCCCCCCCGAGGTCAAACACAACCCTGATGCGGCCCTCAATGAAATCAAGTTTGATACCCCTGCATTAGACAGTTGAACACCAAAAGCAAACATGGTGTAAAATGTTATCAATTTTGATAAAATTTCACTTTTGGTAATGTCATCATTGTACCCACTGGATACCACTTTGCAAACAATCATATATATGCACTAAATGTCACTAGATTAGATGAGGTGTCCAAGTACACATTTATACTGCAACTTTATATTATATTAAGTTTAGATTTAAACAACTGCTTGCTTCCAAAATGTAGAATCGTGAAAATGTTTATCTGGTTACTGTTAAGGAAAAGATAAACAGGAAGTAAAAGTTTTTGCCAGCATCTCAGCTCTCTGCAGAACAGTTTTTGGTTTTTTGAAGTTGGATTGCAATATCTTGCAAAATTGCTTCAATCCTGATATTTAGCTAACCTGTTGTTGTTTTACATCTAGAAGTAAACTCGTGAGTTTATTGCAACATTTATTAACTGAAAATACTTCTAGTCCACCTTTCTGCGAACGTTAAACTAATAAAACTCAAAGATTGTAGCATTAAGCAAAAAAACAACAACAACAACAAATGAACTCCCAAGCTAATCAGCGGGTACGATCCATGATTAAGAAAACATCAATTAGATGAGTTTAAAAACAAAAACGATTACTAATTCAAGAGCTTCAGAAACCTTACAGGAGGTACTTAAATACATTTTGTCTCCTCCTGAATTGTATAAACATGCAAAGTGTTCAAACAAAATTACTAATACAGAAGCTTTAAAAAAAAAAAAAACCTGAAGGACAAACATTTTGTCTCATCCTCAATTACGTAAACATGAGATGTTACAAAGTATTACATCATCAAAAGATTACATGCAGGAAAAGTAGGAAGGGAATAACCGTTTCCTCCCCCCCCGCCCCCTTTGAAGAAAAAAATAAAAACCCCACCCAGTGCAGTTTTAAAAGTATTCACCCAAAAGTTTTTGAACCCCTAGGCTGCCAACTTGTATCGTTTGGAGGAAGAGAACCACGAGGCGGCCGGCCGTCTCGAAGAAGTCGTCTATCGGGGAGACCTGCTCTTGGAAAAAATACAGAGTGCCTTAGCTGACATCGCCCAGTCCCAATTAAAGACTCGGAGTGGCACCCGTAGCCAACCTCTCCCGGAATAATTGTGGCCTACGGCAGGGCTCGGCCGTAGCTCCACAGGCTCCGCAGATGTGATTTTTGGTGCAAAATTGAAGAGAAACCAGCATCGAACACGACTCCAGGGCCTTCGTCCCCAGAACTATTTATGAGACTCTACTCTGCTTACCGGATGCAACACTTAAGCCATGCCTTTTCTGTGGCACTGTGCCAGCCTGAGAAGATTTCTAGGAATTTTGGTTCCATGTAACCCAGGGGTCCCCAAACTTGGCAACTTTAAGGCTTGTGGACTTCAACTCCCAGAATTCTCCAGCCAGCATAGCTGGCTGGAGAATTCTGGGAGTTGAAGTCCACAAGTCTTAAAGTTGCCAAGTTTGAAGACCTCTGATGTAACCGTTACATCCAAGCCTGAAACTTCGATTGGCTTTATTGTGACCTGGAACCCTTGGTTTCCTGCAGAGGTCTCCTTGCGTCTTCGTGCCAACAACGATGCGATATTTTATAGTAAATTTGCAAGGAGTGGAGAGAGACACTTTTGGAGGTTTCTTTCTCATTGAAGGTACCTGTACATTATCCGGAAGTTCCATAGAAGGGGGAAAAAAGCATTCGGGAAAACGATGAAGCCGTGTCAAAATTTGTATAGAGTTTCACTTAGAAATGTAATGATTGTGTATAGTGATTACTAGTATGGTCTGCTTTGGGCCTTGAGTGAAAAGTTTTTGGAGAAGCAGGAGGTCTCCTGCCTTTTCCACACAGCATATAACTGGTTAAATTCATTGACTCAAGACAATGGGAGCTGAAATATGGAACGAACCAGCTACTGTTACAAACACTGTCTTTTCTAGTATTGGGTTTACGTGAATAAAGGTTTGGTGTCGCATCGACTAATCACGTTTTCTAAGTTGCATTTAATACAGAGGAAGGCATAACATAAGGGTATTTCAGTTGAATTTGGAGTTGCTATATAGAAATCAGATCTTTTTCCAGGCGTGTCTTAATTTCTACTTCTCTGATTTATGGAAAGGAACAAAGGGAAGGGTATTAAACATCAATGAGTGGATCTGTTTTAAGGATCTGCTTACTAACCATCCGCTTAAAGAAACCACGATGAAAACAGCACAGAGTCAGACAGGGGGAAAAAACCCTCAGCCTTTTAAAACTATTGATTTAATCTCTTAAAGCGTATTGATAGAGAATAGAATAGAATAGAATAGAATAGAATAGAAGAGAATAGAATAGAATAGAATAGAATAGAATAGAAGAGAATGCTGTATTGGCCAAGTGTGATAGGACACACAAGGAATTTGTCTTTGGTGCATATCAGGGGTGAAATCCAGCAGGTTCTGACAGGTTCTGGAGAACCGGTAGCGGAAATTTTGAGTAGTTCAGAGAACCGGCAAATACCACCTCTGGCTGACCCCAGAGTGGGGAGGGAATGGGGATTTTGCAATAACCTTTCCCCTGCTACGCCCACAGAACCGGTAGTAAAAAAAAATTGGATTTCACCACTGGTGCATATGCTCTCAGTGTACATAAAAAGACACGATACATTCGTCAAGAATCATAAGGTACAACACATAATGATAGAATATTGAAGAACAAGCAAGCCAGTTACATTTTTGCTAATACAGTATGTTCTATTATCAACCTAGGTCATTAAGTGTATGATTCAATGTGTTTTAGGAATTCAAAAAAAAAAAAATTAGGCTAAGCAAGTGAAAGCTAAATTAACCACAGCTACATAAGAAAGTGTTTTGTTTTTTTTATTGCTGAAAATAAAGGAAAAGAGACTTTCCCCAAGGAAGGAAGTTGTAAAAGAAGAACCAGCATATATATATAAAAAAAAAAAAATTCCTCTCTTCACTTGCTCTCTTCTTGTCTTAATTAGTTAAGACATTTCACTCAAGTTCCTCTAGGGAATATTCATACAAGATGCTAAATGCAACTTAACTCTGCATAGGGGTGATTTACCTGAACTCTGTTCACACAACACTGAATTATGAAGTGAAATTAAAGTCTCTCTTAGAGTGTGCAGGTTGTTTTCTTGACAACGACACAAAAGAATAGAATGGAATTCTTTATTGGCCAAGTGTAATTGGACACACAAGGAATTTGTCTCCGGTGCATAAGGTCTCGGTGTACATACAAGCAACAAGCGATAAATCATAATGATAAGATACAATCCTCATAAATCATAAAATATAACACTCCGTGATAGCCACAGGATACTAAATAAGCAATCAACATAAATCATAAAATATGAAGTTATAAGAGGCTAAGGAATTAGGTAATAGGAAAGATGAGAAGGATAATAGCAATACAGCTTTAGTAGGTAGTTTGACAATGTTGTGGGAATTAGTTGTTTAGCAGACTGATGGCCTGAGGGGGGGAAAACCTTGTATCTAATTGTTTTGGCATGCTGTGCAATATTAGTGGGCTCCTATCCAAGTCCTAAACAGATCAGATTCTTTTTAGCTTTTTAAGATTAACAGCTATACCCTTAGTAGGTCATACCAATCCAAGCCGTGTAGTTCAATGTATCATGCTGACTGGAAAATGCTGGGATTTTTAAATGTCTATGGAGATTCTCAGTCATCCAGGTCATGGTTGTCCCAAAGATGCTTTTTTTCCCCTCCCCCCAAGATTTTTCTGGTTTTTCTTTGAAGACGTTTCGCTTCTCATCCAAGGAGCTTCTTCAGCATCCTGCAGAAAGCACAGCTCCGACTTCTCAATGAAAGAATAAGACAGATTAATTTCACAATGGAAGTTTTGAAAGAGAGAGTGGAACACAAATTTCCAAGAGCTGAAATCCCTTCTACCCACAGAAGTATTGGAACAGGTCACAGAATTTATAAAGAAGGCACAACTCACACAACAGAGCTGAAGAAGCTTCTTGGATGAGAAGCGAAACGTCTTCAAAGAAAAACCAGAAAGTCCAGTTGCCTCTTGAAAAAAAGCTCCTTTTGGGACCGGGATTTTCAAGTTCACGTGTATCAAAAGTTGCCAACTTTGAGAAACGCCAATCTAAACAAAACTTAAGTTCCCAAATTCCCTCCTATTTTTGTCAAAGCATATAAGATATACTTTTGAGCGACTCAGATTTGAAAAACTCCGGTTTTATTTTTATCCCATAAGCAAGATTTGATCCACACATGAAGTAAGGCTCAAGGAGTCTTCCTCTGGAAGCATTGACCACTTCCACAGTCGACCTCAGCTAGGTATCTTCTGACCTCCTGCTCGAAATCCCAATCTACAGTAAAGGTAAACCTTTGTGCCTTTAAAAGAAAAAAAAAAGAGAAATTTATCAGATGCTGGCCATGTTCGGTCAAAACATTTAGCTCTAAACATTCAATGAGCAATCACTTTTAACCCCTCTCCCTCCAATCCTAGTTAACCAGTTTGGTTGTAATGACTATTTATACTTTTTAAAAAGAGGGTTAATAAGAGCTTAGGTTTCCTCCTGTACTTTTTGGGTGATGTTTTAACTCTCTCGAGAGCTTAAAAAGTCATCAGAAAAGTCGAATCGGGCAAGATTTGAAACAACTGCCGACTTGGGTTCAGCCTGAGTGGTCATCAGAATGCAAGGAAACCCTGATTTAATTTAGAGGAGGCAAATGTTGCCTTGGTGTCGTGTGTGAACCGAATAGTTGTGGCTAAACCGCCTTCCTGTTTGTCACTGCTGATTAGGACATTTCCAGCCTTTGTTATCAGGAGTTTGGAAAGGAGAAGACAACTTTTTCCAAACCTTGATTACAAACTGCAGTTAAAAGATTTGGTCAAATCGGTTTCGCATGGCATATAAACCAGGCTATCGTGTGAACAATAAGTGATTTCCTATAAGTTGGCCACTGGTAAAGTACAAATTTCTTAAGGAGGAAACGGAAGGTCAGCATCTCTCAACTTGGTGTCCTCAAGGAGTTAATCTGAGATTATGAGTTACACATCTTGAGAACAACACATTGGTAGAAGCCAGTCATAACAGCTAGATGTCCTCGTGGAGTTACTCTAGCCCATGATGGCGAACCTATGGCACGCGTGCCACAGGTGGCACGCGGAGCCATATCTGATGGCACGCGAGGCGTTGCCCTATGTCAGCTCCAGCGCGCATGTGCCCGCTGGCCAGCTGATTTTTGGCCTTCCATAGGGCGGGGGGAAGAGAACTTCTGGTAGGCCCGTTGGGCCCGTTTTTCGCCATCCACAGGCTCCGGAGGCTTTCCTGAAGCCTGGGGAGGGCGAAAAACGGCCCAACTGGCCTACCACAAGTCCAGAGGCTTCAGTGAGGCCTGCGCGCATGCGCGCGCGGGGGGGGGGCAGCGCAAGGGCGGGGTTGTGCACATGCGCGGGGGAGGGCATTGCATTATGGGTGTGGGCGCACATGCGCACCCTTTTGGCACCCGAGCAAAAAAAGGTTCGCCATCATTGCTCTAGGCTGAGGATGATGGGAGTTGCACCAGCACGTCTGGAAAACAACACATTGGTAGAAGCCACTCAAAACATCCAGAGGGACAAGAAGGAGAACTTAACAGGACATGGCTGTAAATCCAGCTATGGATCACCTCAAAAAGCCTTCGAGTTCATCACAACTTCGGAAGACTTCATGGACATGGAGACTGTGGGGGTTTTTTTTTCCTGGGATGCTGAGAGTCAGATTTCCGTGCGATCTATCCGAGCACTTATTAGAATATCTCCTTAGGGTTTAAAAGTCTGTAGAGATTTCTCCATCCTCCAGGTCATGGTTGTCCCAAAGGTGCTTTTTTTCAGGAGGCAACTGGACTTTCTTGGTTTTTTCTTTTGAAGACATTTCGCTTCTCATCCAAGAAGCTTCTTCAGCTCTGACAGGATGGTGGGGAATGGAAGGATTTATATTCCTTGCAGCTTTGGGACAACCCTGACCTAGATGACTGAGAATCCCTACAGACTTTTAGCTATACAGTTTGGGATAAACACCCTTTGAATGGTGTGGGAGTAGGAATGGATTTCCAGGGGAAAAAAATTGCACACTACAGGAACCATTTTCACCACTCAGGTGACCCTGAGGACAAAGATAAACCTCCAAGTGCTTCAATGACCCTCTAAAAGGATGCAAATGACCAGCTGTCTGCAAGAAGTATAAATCCTTCAGTTCCCCACCATCCTGTCAGAGCTGATGAAGCTTCTTGGATGAGAAGCAAAAAGTCTTCAAAAGAAAAAACAAGAAAATCCAGTCGCCTCCTGAAAAAGCTCCTTAGGGTTTTGTAAAAATTATTCTTTATTTAATCAGGCAAAATCCGATGCCACCGAGCTGGATTCGTGAATTCCGTCGGAAGCTATAAACATAATCCAAATTACAAGCCAAAGCCCCCAAGAAGGCCTGCAAACTCGGCTGGTTTATTCTTGTGTTTTCGGGGGGGGGGGGGAGAAGTCCAAACTATGAAAAACCGATCAGAGAACTTGTGGATCTTACCTGATCAGATAGCGCCTTGTCATATCTCATCAAGGTGGCGAAGTGCTCGCAGTTTGCGTTGGCGGGGTTGTATCTGAGGACCTTGTTCTCCATACTCCGAGCTCTTTTCACCACACAAGCGGGATCCAAAGGAGGATATTTTTGATCGTATTTGTTCCACACGGCAGTTTTCAGAACTCCCTGGACATCCTTGATTTTTTCCTTTCGGACTTTAAACTTAAGCGCTTCAACGGCTGAGAAAAAAGAAGTTGAGATGATGGCCTTCAGAAATGATTTTGTTCCCATCCCTATATCAGAAACTCAAGTATACAGATCAGGGGTGGGTTCTAACTTGCCTCACTGCCAGTTCGCTTCCTCCCGCGCCACGTGGCCGCACCGTGTGGGCGTGCGCACACTTCACGCGCGCATGCGCAGTGCAAAAAAATTTAAAAAAAGATAAAAAGCCAAAAACAAGATGGCGACGCATGCGCAGTGCTGGAAATTCAGCTTCTGCGCATACGGAGAAGAAAAAAATAAAAATAAAAAATAAAAATTTAAAAAATTCCAAAAAAAGATGGCGGCACCCACGGACCGGCACCGACTGAACTGGATCTGTGACGTCATTGTGATGTCACCAGCGGGACGCTACCGGTTCAGGCGAACCGGTCCAAATCGGGAGGAACCCACCTCTGATACAGATAGTCCTTGATTTACAACAGTTTGTTTAGTGACCATTTGAAGTTGCAATGGTGCTGAAAAAAAGTGTCTTATGACCAGTTTTCATACTTACGACAGGAGTATCCCCGTGGTCACGCGATCCAAATCCAGACGCTTGGCGACTAACTCGTATTTACAACGGTTGCAAGGTCCCTGGGTCACGTGATCCCCATTTGTGACCTTCTGACAAGCAAAGTCCACGAGGAAGCCAGATTCACTTAACAACTGTGTTGCTAACTTAACAACGGCGGTGATTCACTTAACAACCGTGGCAAGAACGGTCATAAAGATGGGGAAAAGCTCACGTAATAACAGAAATTTTGGGCTCAATTGTGGTTGAGTACCTGTAATTCCAAACTAACTTTAAGTGTAGAGCTCTTCCTACACAGAGGTACTGTAATTGTAATTTATCTTTTTCTGAACTATAGTAGGTAATTCTGCTCAAGTAAACTTTGGTCAAGTGTCATATATGGCAAGTACAGGTAGTCCTCAACTTACAACAGTTCATTTAGTGACCATTCAAAGTTACAACGGCACTGAAAAAAGTGACTTATGACCGTTTTTCAAAGTTATGACTTGCAGCATCCCCGTGGTCACGTAATCCAAATCCAGAGGCTTGGCAATTGGTTCATACTTATGACGGTCGCCGTGTCCCGGGGTCACATGATCCCCTTTCGCGACCTCCTGACAAAGTCAATGGGGAAGCCTGATCCGCTTAACGAAGTTACTACTGCAGTGATTCACTGAACAAATGTGGCCAGAGAAGTTCGTAAAATGAGCCAAAACTCACTGAACAAATGTCTCGCTTAAAACAACATAAATTTTGGGCTCCGTTGTGGTCGTAAGTCGAGGATTCCCTGTACTGAAAAAGAATGCTCTTTGGCTTGTTACACTGAAAATTCGGCTTGGTAATATGATGCGCGCATCCCACATTATTTTTTTAAGTAAAGAATAAATAAATTGGTCCCAAAGGCACCAGATCATCCAATGTCACACAAGACTGCCCTCTGAAATCCAGTCTAAGAATGCTGGATTGTTCCGATCTCGAGAGATTTGGCCATCCCTGAACATTTCAGGAGATTTCATATTTCCAATGTTTGAAGGGACCTCCATCCTTTGAAAAGTATGGACTTTTTTTCAATCGACAAAATGGAGATGTCGCAGTGAATAAGCCCTGGGAAACAGTGACGGACCTCAAAACTCAGGAAACTTATTTGGGCTGGTCACCTTTTTTTCCCCAGGTGAACCTACCTTAGAGGTGGTTTCTCAGGTGAACCTACCTTAAAGTCTCCCATGGAGCCCACCTTGAGTTGCCAGGGGGACAAGTAGGACATTTCTGTAGGAAATAGATCATAAAATACTTTTCTCTTACGTGGCCAGGCGAAATGTACAACTTCCTCCTCGCCTATGTAGATACCCCAATGCTGAAATCCAAGCATCTGGAATTGGATCATATCTCCAGGTTTTGGGATGTCTCCGTTCTGAAAGACGTGTTCTACATCTTTTTTGATCCCGGTCTGTATAGAAATTCAGGGAAAGAAATAACATCCAAGAAAGGAAAGGGACCAAAAGGGATTCCAATAAAGTATCAATAAACCTTTCAATTCAAACGTTTCAGTTCATATTCTACATTATGCTAAGATATAATTTTGGTCTCGATTTCAGTTTGCGTTGACAGAGGTATTGTGGATTAATCCTTAAACCATTGTTTCTCAACCTCAGCCCCTTTAAGATGGGTGGACTTCAACTCCCAGAATCCCCCAGCTGGCTGAGGGATTCTGGGAGTTGAAGTCCACCCATTTAACGGTGGTGAGGTTGAGAAATAGTGTGTAAGCCACCATTCCCCACCACAAATTGATGTGGGAACACAATCTGTGACGTGGTTCGCATATCCTATTGGCTTTAGGTATTGCACTAAGCCCTGATTCATTTTAACTTTAAATAAGCCTCAATTAGTGCCATTCACAGGACACTGAGTTACAAATTGCACTTTGAAAAGCAGAGGGGGTAGGCCAAAGCAAGAATTAAAATAAATTACTTGTTAGCTTAGAATTAGGTAAGTGTGTCCTAGGTTTTAAAGCCATAATATGGTTGGTTGGTTGGTTGGTTGGTTGAGTTTAGCATGAATCCTGGTTAAAGTGGACCATAAATTTATGGCTTAAGAGTGTTAGGCAAAGCGTAGATTTCATATTGGGTAAAGGCAGAAGGATTATTTTTATTCTAGTGCTAATTAATCTTTGAAGAAGAATCATCATTGTTTTGCATTCCTTCATCCTCAAATTTAACCGTCACATTGTGGTTCTCCCCATAGAGTGGTGCGGTGGCCTAGAGGTGGAGCTCTCGCCTCAGTCAGGAGGCTGTAAGTTCGATCCTAGGTAGAGGCAGATATTTCTCTCTCTGGGCACACTGAGAATACTGTATACCTGCTGAACAAAACTCCGCATTGGCGACAGGAAGGGCATCCGGCCATTAAAACACTGCTAGCTCCATTCAGTTGCCCAGACTCCACCCCGCAAGGGATTATGGGGTCGTTAAAAAATGATGATGATGATTGTGGTTCTCCCCATAGATAAATTCAATCCTGAACAACCCCAAATCTTGAATGCAGCACAGGAGGGAAATGATTAAATGCATGAGAAACAATAATAAATGCTAACATTCATGCAATTGGTTTAATATTAATTCGTTTTAGAGTTTGTTCAGCAGACAACAGCAGCACCAGGCTAACCTCGGTTTGATTATAGTAGCACATGGATGGGAGACCACCAGGAAAAGCCCAAAGCTATAAACTAGAATGAAACATTAAAAAAAAAAAGACCTTGGAAAAAAGGTAATTACAAATCTGTCCCAGAAGTGCTGCCAAAAAACTACACAGATATGTCTCCCCAAATCACCAGAAGCTGAGTTTGACCTGTAGGAGAAGTTACCTTTTCTTCTTTTGGAACGCGAATTAAATCAGATCTTTTTTTTTTTTTTTACCTCTGGAACACAGTAAAAGGATCTCAGAAAAATTAAAACCTCTCTCATATAAAGATCTCACTCACCACCAAGTTCCAAAAGAATTCCATCTCTTCTTCTTCTTCTTCTTCTTCTTCTTCTTCTTCTTCTTCTTCTTCTTCTTCTTCTTCTTCTTCTTCTTCTTCTTCTTCTTCTTCTTCTTCTTCTTCTTCTTCTTCTTCTTCTTCTTCTTCTTCTTCTTCTTCTTCTTCTTCTTCTTCTTCTTTACAATTCTTCTTCTTCTTCTTCTTCTTTACGGGCTTCTAAGTTTCTGCCGGGAATTTCCTGTATTCTCTCTTGTTACGCACAAAGAAAAGAAGAAACAAACTCTTTACAACGGCTTTTATAACAGCAATTGCGTAGCGCAAAGGTCCACTCACCCAAGCCCTCTGAGAGCTCTCGGGGAAAATCATAAATATTGTGGATCATAAAAACCACAATTCATTGCCTTTGTGAATCCTTCGGTTCTGTCATGCACAGCCAGGCTGCCTCGGGGTTCAATTCAGAATTGCGGCTGGTATTTTGATCCTCCTTTCAAGCTCCTCATTCCTACTTACAAGACACATGGTCATTATCGCCAGATTATTGTCTGCTGGACCACAAGAATGGTGCGCTGGCCTAGAGGGGGAGCTCTCGCCTCACAATCAGGAGGCTGTGGGTTCGATCCTAGGTAGAGGCAGATATTTCTCTCTCTGGGCACAATATATCCGCCGAACAAAACTCCGCATTGGCGACAGGAAGGGCAGTAAACACTCAGCTCCATTCAGTTGCCCCAACTCCACCCTGCAAGGGATTACGGGGTCATTAAAAGAAGATGATTGTCTGCTGGACCACGAGAACTTCCAAAATACCCAATGAAGAGGCTGCTTGAACGCACCCTTCTCCAATCTGCATTTTTCCACATTGTAATGGATCTCCACCCTGTGTCCCTCAGCATTTTGGTGGAGACCATATCAACCCCCTTGTGTTGACCATTGTCTTCTTCCTAAGGCCCGTTCTTGCTTTTACTCAAATTTTTGTTTCTGGCCGAATCCTGATTCTTATTCAGTGGGATATTCAGAATACAGATAGCCCTTGACTTACGGCTACAATTGAGCCCCAAATTATTAAGCGAGACAGTTGTTCAGTGAATATTTGACTCCTTGTAAATGTCTTTACAGAATATCGGGTTCAATGTTGGATCTGTTTTTCCCAGGCGGGAAGTCCAGCTCTTGTGTTGGGTCAAATGTTGACTTCTACTTGACTTCTAACTTCTCCACTTCTGGTTCTGGTTGCAGAACCTGTTCTGCAGTTGCTTTCCTCGGGTTTTTTTTTTTTCCCCTTGGTCTCTTTCCATTTCCAGGTAGCCTCTGTCCTCAATTTCAAAACCTGGCAAAGCCTGAAATACCCCACTCTCCATTTTTTCAGGCCACAGGTCAGCAGGACCACCCCCACCCACCCTGCTGGCCTTCCGGAAAACGGTGAAGACCTGGCTCTTCCGGCAGGCTTGGGGCCGTTGATCTCGCCTCTGTAATTGGTGAGGTCCGGCCATGAAACGGTATGTATGAGTTTTTAACTGTTTTTATTATGGTTTCTTTTAATGGTTTTTTATATTGTTGTGAGCCGCCCGGAGTCCCTTGGGAGTTGGGCGGCATACAAATTTAATACATAATGACAAACCTTGTTTATCTGGATGCTGGAAACACCTGTGAAGATTTTTGGGCTCCTTGTAACTGTCTTTACAAAACGCCTGGCTCAATTTTGGATCTGTTTCTCCAGGTGTTTTTTTTTTCCCCTTGTTCTTTTATTTATTTATTTTCTTTTCCCTATGGTTTCCAACAGCCTTGGGACGCCTGTTTAGGAAAGATGGCTTTTAAAATGTAATTTTAAGGAAATTTGGCCACAATATGATGGTGGGCGATGGGTGCTTACGATAGCTGGTCTGAAGGACAGCGAAACAGGCGGTTGTGTCCTTCATATACATCCATAGATGTATGCAGTAGATAGTCCTCAACTTACAACCACAATTGAGCCCAAAATTTCTGTTGCTAAGTGAGAAATTTTGTTAAGTGAGTTTTGTCCCCCTTTTATGACTTTTCTTGCCCCCTTTGTTAAGTGAATCACTGCCGTTGTTAAATGAGTAACATGGTTGTTAAGTGAATCTGGCTTTCCCATTGGCTTTGCTTGTCAGAAGGTCGCAAAAGCGGATCACGTGACCCGGGGACACTACGACCGTCATAAATGTGTCTGTTGGTCAAGCGTCCGAATGTCGATCACGTGACCATGGGGATGCTACAATGGTCATGTGAAAAACGGTCATAACTCACTTTTTTCACTGACGTTGTAACTTTGAACGGTCACTAAATGAACTGTCGTAAGTCGAGGACTACCTGTATTTGTACAGCTAATCCTCGACTTACAACCTTTCATTTAATGACCATTCGAAGTCACGACCTCACTGGAAAAAGTGACTTATGACCGTTTTTCACACTTGCGACCCAGGGGTGGGTTCTAACTTACCTCGCTGCCGGTTCGCTTCCTCCCGCACCGCGTGGCCACGCCGCGTGGGTGCATGCGCAGTGCAAAAAATAAAAACAAAATTAAAAAAAAATTTAAAAAGCGGAAAACAAGATGGCGACGCATGCGCAGTGCTGGAAACTCGGCTTCTGCGCATGCGCAGAAGAAAAAATAAATTCAAAAAAAAATCAAAAAAAATAAAAAAAAATTCAAAAAAAAGATGGCACCCACGGATCGGCACCGACCGAACCGGATCCATGACGTCACTGTGACATCACCAGTGGGTCGCTACCGGTTCGGCCGATCCGGTCCGAACCGGGAGGAACCCACCTCTGTTGCGACTGTTGCAGCATTCCCCCCCCCCACTCATGGGCACGTGAGCAAAATCCGTTTGGCAACTGACTCATGTTTATGACGGTTGCCGTGTCCCCGGGGTCATGTGATCCTCTTTTGCAACCTTCTGACAAGCAAAGTCAACGGGGGAAGCCCGATTCACTTAATGACGGTGTGACTAACTGAACAACTGCAGTGATTTATTTAATGAAGATGGCAAGAAAGGTCGTAAAATGGGTCAAAACTCACTTAAGAACTGTCTTGCTTTGCAGTGAAAAGTTTGGGCTCGATTATGGTCGTAAGTCGAGGACTGCGACTCCGATCAGCCGCGGCTTCTTCAACCACTCTTTACTGTGCACAAACTGCAATTGGATGGTTTGGCACAATACGCTAAGCCCTAAACCATCATTTACAACCCAACAATGGTTGGGTTTGCTACGTGAAGACAAAACCAAATCAGCTACGTTAGCACACTCAGTTATGGCTATTTTGTCTCTCATTCACCCTGCCTCTCCCTCTGTTTCTCCTTTAAAAGGCCGCAACGTAATCCTAGGCTTGGAAGGGACAACAAAGGTCATCTACTCCAGCCCCTATTTCCTGCATGAACTGGGAGTGGTGGCTTTTCAAATTCAACAACTTTTTAACATGTGGGAACTTTTGCTCCACAGCAATAATTCGAGTGGCCAAAAACGTATTCATAATCCTCCGATTTTTCAAAATCTCTGCCGCTTTTTAATTTTTACCGTTGACCCAACAGGGTTTCTGGTCATAAGACTCGAGTCATCTGGACATGTATCGAACAAGTCCTCTTTATTCTTGGTTTCTGGTAAAGTTTGGCTAACTTTTTCTTAGCCTCTGAAAATTAGGCAAAGTGTTCAACTTCAACATGAGTCTACTGAACAGATTTCCCATTCCATTAATGACACCCCCGAGGGAGGTGGGCAGTTCTGAAATTTGATGTATAAATAAGCAAATAAATACAAACAAATACGATTGTGTTCCATGAAAACAGAGAAATAAAATAAATGAGTTTTAAATAAAAATAATAATACAGGCAGTCCGCAACCTCAACAACTGAGCCCAAAATTTATGTTGCTAATTGAAAAACTTGTTAAGTGACTTTTGCTCCATTTTACGACCTTTCTTTTGCCACAGTTATTAAGTGAATCACTGCAGTTGTTAAGTTAGTAACCCGGTTGTTAAGTGAATCTGGCTTCCCCATGGACTTTAGAATAGAATAGAATAACAGAGTTGGAAGGGACCTTGGAGGTCTTATAGTCCAACCCCCCCCCCCCGCTCAGGCAGGAAACCCTGTACCATTTCAGACAAATAGTTATCCAACATCTTCTTAAAAACGTCCAGTGTTGGAGCACCCACAACTTCTGAAGGCAAGTTGTTCCACTGATTAATTGTTCTAACTGTCAGGAAATCTCTCCTTAGTTCTAAGTTGCTTCTCTCCTTGATTAGTTTCCATCCATTGCTTCTTGTCCTACCCTCAGGTGC
>QLTV01004270.1:55606-73811 GCA_003457575.1 Thermophis baileyi | reverse complement strand
GTGGAACTTTGCATCCAGCTCAGCATTATCATGTTGGGGAAACAGCTGATTCAGAACAATATCTTTGAAATAGGTGTCCCGTAAGTATTTCAGCTGCCCTCTCTCTTTTTTCTGTGCCACAAGACTGGAAACATTAGCATGCAGTGTGGGTGAGCCTGGTGGCACAGTGGTTGGGATGCAGTATTGCAGGCTAACTCTGCCGACTGCCAGTAGTTCGATCCTGACTGGCTCCAGGTTGACTCAGCCTTCCATCCTTCCGAGGTTGGTAAAATGAGGACCCAGATTGTTGGGGCCAAGGTGCTGACTCTGTAAACCACTTAGAGAGGGCTGTAAAGCCCTGTGAAGCACTACATAAGTGCTATTGCTATGGCTATGTCTCAGCAACACTCAAGAGGTGGTCGTTTTACGTCCTGCTGTAAGGAAAGAGTTGTCCTATTCTCACTTATTGCCTAAAGGGAACAGATCTTGCCTTATGATAGACAAATCGGCTTTCTCTACGAATCATCTTTGGTAGCGTGCCTACTTTTGATTATCCTCCTGTTCGTTTTCTGAGAGGAAAATCACCATTTATAGTTCTAACACTTCTCAGACAGGAGGATTGGGAGCCAGGGGTGGGTGTGCCTAAAGGGACAATCTTTGAAAGCCCTAAATTGCCTTTCTCGAGGGCACGCCGTCTCCTTATATAGCCCTTGCTCTCTTATGCAGCGGTGAAATCTACTTACCTTCCTTACTGGTTCAGAAGCGCTCGCTCCGTGCGCTTTTTCGCCCACGCTTCGCTCACACACGGGCTTTTTCACCCTCTGCGCATGCGCAGAACGCTTTGCGCATGCGCAGAGGGTAAAAAGCAACAAAATGGCAGCATCTGGGAAGGTGGGCGGAGCCTCGCGCTTCCATCGCTACCGGTTCTCCGAACCACCGGCAGGGGACGCTACCAGTACACCCGGACCGGGCCGAACCGGGAGCATTTCACCCCTGCTCTTATGAATTAAGATGTGAGTCATGCTTTTGCAGATGTTTCCTCTCGGAGGGACTTTCCTCTGGAAACTAAAACAAAAACAGGTCCCGCTTTTGGAAATTCAGTCCCTTCCAGGGCGCTACGAAACCGTCCCAGGTTCATTCAGGGTTATGCTTTCCGTCCTTCTCCCGTAAAAAATTGGGAAGAGTTTTAAATTCTAGCTTTATCCAAGAGTCCCTGTTTTGCAAATTTGACGCCGGGTGGCGGCGAGATTCCCGAGCCAGCTAGAACCGACCAGGAGAAGAAGGGAGGATTGTATTCTTCCAGTGACTTTTCAAAAACAACTTTCTCATATTTGGCAAACTGTTTTGGTCATGGGAGCTGTGAAATCTATTGGTATGCCATGGCTTCTCAGCTGTGGCTAGGCGGCCCGTGTCTAAATACAAGGCTGTTATATTCAGGGGGATTTTATTGGCAGCCACTAAACAGGGCTATTTGGGGGCTGAATGTCCCTTTCTGTTAAATATTTTTATTAAAGAAAAATACTAAACAACTCAGTTGGTAGCATTGAGATCTATTTGCCGGCTAGTGACAAGTCAAAACTAACTCTGAAAGGCGGTTGATTGATCCCAAAAAGGGAGCCATGTTTACAGGTAGTCCTCGACTTACGACAGTTCACTTAGTGACCGTTCGAAGTTACAACGGCACCGAAAAAAGTGACTTATGACCGTTTGACGGCTGCTGCAGCGTCCACCGTGGTCATGTGATTGACATTCGGGTGCTTGACGACCAACTCGTATTTATGACGGTTGCAGTGTCCCCGTGATCCCCTTTTGCGACCTCCTGGCCAGCCAAAGTCCATGGGGAAGCCAGATTCACTTAACAACCCTATTACTAATTTAACGACGGCGGCCATTTGCTTAAGAAACGTGGCAAGGAAAGTCGTCAAAAGGGGGCCGAGCTCGCTTCAGAAATTTCTCCCTTAGCAACAGAAATTTTGGGGCTCCGTGAAATTTCAAGGCAAAAAAAATTCTGGACAAGGATACATACATGGTTAGAGAAAATGATAAAGCAACACATAGATTTAAAAACAGAAATATTTTGGTTAAGTATATTACCAGAAAATTATAATAAAGGGAACTACATACTTAATAATACATGTGCTGACAGCAGCGAGAATTGTATTTGCACAAGATTGGAAAAATGAGGAAACTCCCACAGATGAATATATAGTTAGAAAAATATTAAACTCTGTGGAGACGGAGAGATTGACATTAATAATAAAAGAAACAGACTATTTTTCAACACGGGATATGTTTCATCAATGGTTAGACAAAAGGAGTAGAAATTAGAAGATGAAAGATTACGGATATGTATAAGCAAATGATGTAAGAATGTTATTATGTATAAGCAAACATTAGTATTATTATTATGGCGGTTGCCATCATTATTATTATTACTACCAGTACTTTATTATTATCTTGTATAAGCAAATTGATCCAGGCAATACACTGTTTAACAAGCACTTATGAAGACAAAAAATGTATAAATAAAATTAAAAAAATATATTTTGGGGGCTCCGCCGTGGTCGTAAGTCAAGGACTACCTGTAGTAGGTTGCTATTAGGGAACGGGGCCTCCTGCTTAGCGACGAACTCGGTAGGTTGAGAAACGTAACTGTGGGGAAGAAAAAAGGGAAAAAATAGCCTGCTTGCTTCTCGGTTTCCAGAATTACGAGAGAGAAATTGGCCAATCTGAAAATTTGTGTCTCCAAAAGAAGAATTTATGGTGACCATCTGAGTATATATATATATTTATTGATTGATTAGCCTATAGGCCATATCAACGTACAGGATCAAACACATATTACCAATAAAATTTAAAACAAACAATTTAAAATGAGAGTAGGGTAAAATATAATAGTTATAGGATAAAATACAATAATTTAATACCTAAAACATGTGAAACAGAATAAAATGAGATAAAATTATATTTCTGTATCCCCCCCCCCGCAATCTACCCCAATCAGGCCCACGTACACCGATCTCAAGTCGGACCATTTCAGTCAGAAATTGTGCTGTATTAAATGTCGTTTTCAGATTCTGGCCACCTATGAGGTATATGTTGTTTTAATATGGGCCTCCCACCGGGCCATACGTTTACTACCGGTACACACACACACACACACACACACAAAATTGC
Organism: Thermophis baileyi; assembly: GCA_003457575.1. NCBI lineage: Eukaryota > Metazoa > Chordata > Lepidosauria > Squamata > Dipsadidae > Thermophis > Thermophis baileyi. The sequence continues at coordinate 70,655 of QLTV01004270.1, read as the reverse complement.
TTCCTGGAAAAAAGAAGAGATCCCTGCAGATGAAAGTGTTATAAATATATATATATATTAGAATGTGCAGAGATGGATAGACTAACACTTAAAAGAAAAGAAAAGGAAGAAACAGAATACTTCTTAACATGGGACTTTGTTTTACCAATGGTTAACTAATAGAAACAGAGGTTAGAAACTAAAAAAGATTAAAAGGATAATGAATTATAGACGGAATTTTTTTTAGTACTGATAAGCTAATTATAGTACTACTATGTGATTATTATCGATATGTACACTGTGATTACCATTATGATTATTGTTGTATTCTTACTCAATACCAATTGTACCCTGTTTCCCCCAAAATAAGACATCCCCTGATAATAAGCCCCAATTGGGCTTTTGAGTGCATGGCAATAAGGCCAAGTGCTTATTTCAGGGTTCAAAAAATATAAGACAGGGTCTTATTTTCGGGGAAACACGGTACCCAGACAACACGTTGCTTAGAGAGATATATAGAGTTTTTTTAAAATGTATATTAAGAAAAATGTATTAATAAAACATATTAAAAAAGAAAGAAAGAAATTGCTTCCACCATGATTCAGGCTGGGTGTATTCATTTCAGATGGCCAGAGGGGTGTGTGAGCGAGAGAACGTGCCACCTTGCCAAACAAATATTGGTAGAAACTCCGTATTTCCCACCGTGGGTTTGGGAGGAGGTGAAGACGAGGAAGACTTTTTATTCCGTTGAGTAATTATTGTATTTTATGGGCTCCGTTTCAGTGCAGGTTGCGATGGCAATGACTGCAGCAACTCCGACGTCTTTTCCGATGAGCAACCACACCCGGGAGCGAGTCACGGTGGCCAAGCTTACGCTGGAGAACTTCTATAGTAACCTCATCTTGCAGCATGAAGAAAGAGAAACCAGGTATATGAGGTCCTGTCCTGCTTTAATAGCAATTCTTTGGTGAGGTTTAGACGTTGTATGGGGATCTGCTGTTGGGGACATCCTCAGGTGGGGAGAAGAACTGCCTGGCGGGAACCAAAATGGATCTGTGGGCTCCTTGGTGCTTTCTGAGCTTGTGTTCTGACCTAGGCGTTCCCACGAAGCAGAATCCTTGTCCCGACACAAAACTCTTTTTATTAAGTTACTGTGATTTCTTCTCATTCACATCCAGCAAAGTCTTTCAAGGGTAAATTTACAGTCACAGACATTATCTGGCTTGGAGAGCTGCCAGGCCGATATCTTCAAAACTTGGCAAGGAGTCTCTGAGAGTCACGAACCAATTAAGCGAACTAACTGTCTCCTGCAAACTCCCCCCCCCCTTTCGGTCCTCTTTTATTCCCTATGGGAGGGGCCATTGTCCACCTGTGGCCTTACTCCCAAGTCGACCCTTGTTCCTCAGCTGTTCCCTTCGTCTGGCAACTCTGCGCATGCACACACTGGGAACAGGCTCCAGCTGTTCGTCTGCCTCACTGATGTCTGACTCTAAAGGCAACTGATAACTGTCAGACTGCCCTGGCCCCATCTCTTCCTGAAGCAAAACAGATGGCCCTCCCCCCCACACCTTCCCCCCAAAGTAAATCAAACACATCATCAGTGCTAGAAGGGAGTGGGAATTGCAGAGAGGAGGAGGAGGAGGACTGTGGGGTCCTTGGTGCTCTCTGAGCTCGGTGGTTTTCTTGCAGACGTTTCATTAACCAACTAGGTAACATCATCAGTGCTAGAAGGGAGTGGGAATTGCAGAGAGGAGGAGGAGGAGGACTGTGGGGTCCTTGGTGCTCTCTGAGCTCGGTGGTTTTCTTGCAGACGTTTCATTAACCAACTAGGTAACATCATCAGTGCTAAAAGGGAGTGGGGTTTGCAAAGAGGAGGAGGAGGAGGAGGAGGAAGATGACTGTGGGGTCCTTGGTGCTTTCTGAGCTTGGTGGTTTTCTTGCAGATGTTTCATTACCCAACTAGGTAACATCATCAGTGCTACTAGGGAGGACTGTGGGGTTAAGTCGTTAAATGAAGATGAATAATGTATAATGTTATAATGTTAATTCTTTTAGTCTTTACTTAACCAGAAGACCAAGGTAGGTTTTGTTCTCGGGCACTACCGTTGTTACTCTGCAAACACATCTGTTGACAAAGCGTATCTTACACCTTGTTTGCCAGCTGCAACCTTATCTGGGTTTGGCCATGATCATCTAACCCTTGGCAATCCTGCAGTTTAGACTTTTACCGTGCAATTTGCATGAAGAGTTGGCTGGGGAATTCTGGGTGTTGAAGTTCCCCCCGTCTTAAAGTTGCCAAGTTGGGAAACTCCAGGAGAGACAATGATGGCTGGGTTCAGACTTCGCACTAAGCCACGATATGACTTGCTTGGTTTCACTCTTGAATTGGACGCAGCCATTTGCATTCCTTCAATCCATCATGGAGACGTGGACCATGACTTAATGTCATGCTTGAATCCTATAGTTTGTCTCTTTCCCTTTTCTTGATCTTGGATTATCATCCAGGAAGTTGAGGGAGAAATTTTTTGCCCAGGTTGTCTATATAAATAAATCCCTTTCTTTCCCCCCGCATCTCATGTACCAATAAAGAGATCAGGACGAGAATTTGGATAATGCAATAGGGGAAGAATTTTGGAATGAGAAAGACTTCCTCTTCCCTTCAGTGGCGATCTCCATAATTATTAACTGGCCTTGTGTTGTGTAACTCAAACTTTGGACCAAGGTTTCCATGTTTGAGGTGAAATAACCCTCTTTTTCAATTCTAAAATAGAATAGAATATTCTTTATTGGCTAACAGTGATTGGATACCCAAGGAATTTGGTGCAGAAGCTCTCAGTATCCATACAAGCAACAAAGTCATAAATCATAAGATACAAGCAACAGAGTGACAGTCATAAGATACAAATAGGAGTAGGTAATAGGAAAGATGAGAAGGATAATAATAATAATAGAGTCACACTACATGGTTAGATATCTTTAGGGATAAGACAGTGCTGTGGGAATTATGTGTTTAGTTGAGTAATGGCACAGGGGAAAAACTGTCTTTATGTCTAGTTGTTAAAATGTCGGTTGTTTCATAATATGCGATTTGTACCTCCAACTTAGGCAGAAGAAACTAGAAGTAGCCATGGAGAAAGAAGGCTTAGCAGATGAAGAGGTAATTCAGACACCCGTGAAGCTGAAAGTTTTTATAGCTTTGTTTGTTTAGGATTGGTAGAATCCTTAGTGATTCAGAACTTGCAGGCAAAATTTGTGTGTGTGTTTGTTTTAATAACATCGGCCCGAAAAAGTCAACAGAAGGAAGCAGTAAATGGAGGAAAGGGCCAACAAAGGGGTGGGGGGGGGGAAATTCAGAATATTTTCAGATATATACACATGGTTTCTATTAAAGGAACTGCAGTGTGATAAATGCTTTGTAGGTAAATATGTAAAATAGTAGTAAGGGCTCCCGTGTTAGAACATTTATGTCATGTTGACTTTAACATTTACTAGATACGTAGCTTCCTCATATATATACCGTGTTTCCCTGAAAATAAGACCCTGTCTTATATTTTTTTGAACCCTGAAATAAGCGTTTGGCCCTATTGCCATGCACTCAAAAGCTCAATTGGGCTTATTATCAGGGGATGTCTTATTTTTGGGGAAACAGGGTACATATACATATACATATACATATACATATACATATACATATACATATACATATACATATACATATACATATACATATACATATACATATACATATACATATACATATACATATACATATACATATACATATACATATACATATACATAATCAGGGGTGGGTTCTAACTTACCTCGCTGCCGGTTCGCTTCCTCCTGCGCCGCGTGGCCGCGCCTTGTGGGCGTGCACGCACCTCATGGGCGCATGCACAGTACAAAAAATAAAATAAAAAAAATCAATTTTTTTTTAAAAAGCCAAAAACAAGATGGCGACGCATGCGCAGTGCCAGAAACTTGGCTTCTGCGCATGCGCAGAAGAAAATAATTTTTTTTTTCAAAAAAAAAAATTAAAATTTTTTTTAAAAAAAAAGATGGGCGCCCACGGACCGGCACCGACCAAACCGGATCCATGACGTCATCGTGACATCACCAGCGGGTCGCTACATACATATACATATATTGTATGTATACATATATACATATACATATACATATACATATACATATACATATACATATACATATACATATACATATACATATACATATACATATACATATACATATACATATACATATACATATACATATACATACACACACACACACACACACGCATATACATATACATATACATATACATATACATATACATATACATATACATATACATATACATATACATATACATATACATATACATATTCCTCTATATACACAGATAATCCTTAATTTATGACCATTGGGACCTGTGATCATAAGTGAAGGACTACCCGTATTTTTCAAATAAATTAAAATATTAAAATCTTAGCGGTCCTTCTGCCAGGAATACACAAGCTATAAACAGTGACTATGATAGTCAGATTAAACTAAGTTACCAGTAGTTTCTCCTTTGGTGCAATTAACAGCTAACCATTTGTGGAAGTTTAACCAACGCATTGCTTTCTATGACAGCCATATATATCACAGAATGAATTATTGCTGTATTATATATATATATATATATATATTAATGTTTAATAATAAGAAAAACAAGGGTATATATGTACTTCCTCCAAATTATGTGTAGTTATTAATTATTGCTGGGACTCAACGCTATCATATTTCTTCCTAGATTTAGGACTTGCTTGATCGCGCGTGACATTGTATTTGTTATTTATATCAATGTAAGCTGAGGCTTGTTTTGTTCAGAGCCCGGGGACAAGCGATAGCTTTCTCTTTGGCCTGGAGCACGTAAAAAGCGGAAAGCCTCGCGTTAAATTAGTATATAATGCCATCTTGTGGTTTAGAAATGATTCTCAAAGTGTGGCAGTCTTTTAAAGAGGACGTTTGGTTTCCCCCAGAAAAAGCTTCGAAGATCTCAGCACGCCCGCAAAGAAACCGAATTTTTAAGGCTGAAGAGGACGAGACTGGGCCTGGATGACTTCGAATCTCTGAAGGTGATCGGAAGAGGGGCCTTTGGCGAGGTTAGTGATTGTTGGGCTTAAGAATTATTTCCCAGTATGTTTTCTTGAAAGCTTTGCAGGATCGCTGAACTGACGCCATGAAGGCCAGAACAGAAGGGATAACAGAATTACAGAGTTGGAAGGGATCTTAAGCAAATGTCAGATTAAGAGATTAACAGAGTTGGAAGGGACCTTGTGGGTCATCTAGTCCAACCCCCCGCCCAAGCAGGAGACCCTCCACCCGTTTCTGTCAAATGGCAGTCCAGTCTTTTCTTGAAAGCTTCCAGTGATGAAATGCCTACAACATCTGAAGGCAACTTCTGTTCCACTGGTTGATTGTTCTCACTGTCAGAAATAATTCCTCCTTATTTCCAGGTTGAATCTCTCCTTGTTCAGTTTCCATCCATTATTCCTTGTCTGGCCTTCAGGTGCTTTGGAGAATAGCTTGACCCCCTCCTCTCTGTGGCAGCCCCTCAAATACTGGAAGACTGCTATCATGTCTCCCCTGGTCCTTCCCTTCACTAGACTAGCCATGCCCAGTTCCTGCAACCATTCATCGTATGTTTTAGCCTCCAGTCCCCTAATCATCCTGGTTGCTCTTCTCTGCCCTTTTTCTAGAGTCTCAACATCTTTTTTGTAATGTGGTGACCAAAAGTGGATGCAGTATTCTAGGTGAATACTTGGAAGTCTTTACTTTATTTTATTATTTTATTATTTTATTTTATTTTATTATTTTATTTTATTATTTTATTTTATTTTATTTTATTATTTTATTTTATTTTATTTTATTTTATTTATTTTATTTTATTTTATTTTATTTTATTTTATTTTATTTTATTATTTTATTTTATTTTATTTTATTTTATTATTTTATTTTATTATTTTATTATTTTATTTTATTTTATTTATTTATTTTGTCAAGTAAGTGTTTGATAATATACATAAGTATAACATTATTTGAATACATAAAATGGGTACAAATAAAAGGGAACATTTGGACAGGGACGGGGATTTGGGGATGAAACCACAGAGTCAGGTAGTCTTCTAGTCCAACCCCCTGTACCATTCCAGACAATCTCTTCTTAAAAGCCTCCAGTGATGGAGCATCCATAACTTCTGGGGGCAAGCTGTTCTACTGGTTAATCGTTCTCACTACTGGGAAGTTTCTCCTTAGTTCCAGGTTGCTTCTCTCCTTGATTAGTTTCCACCCGTTGCTTCTTGTCCTGCCCTCAGGTGCTTTGGAGAATAAGTTGACCCTCCCTTCTTTGTGGCAGCCCCTCAAATATTGGAAGACTGCTGTCATGTCACCCCCTAGTCCTTCTTTCCACTAGACTAGATGTACCCAATACCTGCAACCATTCTTCAAGGAGAACAAAATCATCAGGATGAATAGACAATGTGTTATTTTTTATGGTTTTTCCTTCAGATGTCGAAGAGTGGCAGGTATTTTTTTTTTTTAGGGAAAAAAAAACGTATTAGTTAATTCCCATTATTCTTCATTTTTAAAGAAGAGATTGGACAACCATTTGTCTGAAATGGTACAGCGTCTCCTTCCTGAGCAGGAGGTTGGATTAGAAGACCTCCAAAGTCCCTTCTAACTCTGTTATTCTGTTAGCTCTTATTTTGTCACATCCCCTTAAGGATTTCTGATTTTTAATCCAACCGGAACTCTTTAGTTCCTTTCCTTCTCTCGGCAAAGTCATATATCACAGTAAGACTTTGCTGGTCACTTCAGATTTGGGTTTTTTTGTTGTTGTTTGTTTGTCTGCTTATTTATTTTCCCATTAATTATGTGTCCCAAAGGTGCTTTTTTTTTCAAGAGGCAACTGGACTTTCTGGTTTTTCTTTGAAGACGTTTCGCTTCTCATCCAAGAAGCTTCTTCAGCTCTGAAGAAGAAGCTGAAGAAGAAGCTGAAGAAGCTTCTTGGGTGAGAAGCGAAACGTCTTCAAAGAAAAACCAGAACGTCCAGTTGCCTCTTGAAAAAGCACCTTTGGGACAACCATGACTGAGAATCTCCATAGACATTTAGAGATACATTAATTATGTGATTTACCCATCGCCTCAGTCCAAATGCAGCTTCCATACATGAAGAGGACCCATAAAAATTGGATGGATTAAATAAATAAAGGACTGGTGTTTGGTTGGCATTGTGCCTTTACTGCTACTTTCCATTCGGGCTGGCCGATTGTCTTCAAACTTCGTTGATGGATGCAGCTTGCAGGATATAGAATTACGGAAACATCTGGGTGTTTTGGAACTGAAGACCACAAAGATATAAAAATGGCCTCGGGGGCGCCAACCTTTAGCTTTAAGCTAAAACAATAGATTAACAGAGTTGGAAGGGACCTTGTAGGTCATCTAGTCCAACCCCCCGCCCAAGCAGGAGATCCTACACCATTTCTGACAGATGGGAGTCCAATCTCTTGTTGAAAGCCTCCAGTGATGAAGCTCCCACAACTTCCGAAGGCAACTTCTGTTCCATTTGTTGATGGTTCTCACTGTCAGAAAATTTCTCCTTATTTCCAGGTTGAATCTCTCCTTGTTCAGTTTCCATCCATTATTCCCTGTCTGGCCTTCGCCTGCAACCCTTCTTTATATGTTTTATCCTCGAGTCCCCTGATCATCTTTGTTGCTCTTCTCTGCACTCTTTCTAGAGTCTCAACAGCTTTTTTATAGTGTGGTGACCAAAACTGGATGCAATATTCTAGGTGTGGCCTCTCTAAGGCTTTATAGAGTGGTATTAGTACCTCCCTTGATCTTGATTGAATCCCTCTGTTCAATGCAATTTAGGATTGTATTGGCTTTGAGAACAACCGGAAAGGAAAACTACGCATGCTCGTTTTGAATTAGCGCTTTGAAGTTGCAAGTCCATGATTCAAAGCTCCCTTTTAATTAAATCTGCAGGTCCGATTAGTTCAGAAAAAAGATACGGGTCATATTTACGCTATGAAGATATTAAGAAAAGCCGACATGCTGGAAAAAGAGCAAGTACGTCTTTTTTGTTTTGTTTCCAAATATAACTTTAAAGCACATGCAAACCAATGTCTAAAAGGCATATATTTTTGTGGCGAATTGTATGTGTGTGTATTTGTTAACTAGAGACTAGTTGTTTTGACCAAGGACTTATTTGACCAGCCCAGTGTGATATGGACAAGACTGAACTGAATTTGCACTGGTCATGGTAGATGCCCAGATAGAGTGCTATCTGAAGAAGAGTGGTGCGGTGGCCTAGAGGTGGAGCTCTCGCCTCACAATCAGGAGGCTGTGAGTCCGATCCTAGGTAGAGGCAGATGTTTCTCTCTCTCTCTGGGCACAAGGAGAATATAGCTGCTGAACGAAACTCCGCATTGGCGACAGGAAGGGAATCCGGCCAGTAAACACTCGGATCCATTGAGTTTCCCGGCCTTCACGCCGCAAGGGATTATGGGGTCGTTAAATGATGATGATGGTGGTAATGCCCAGATACCCTCTATAAGTGGGGCAAAATTTTCATTACTAATTCTGACCGTGGGGTCGAAAAATAAACCACAGGTAATTCTCGACTTGCGACAATTCCTTTAGTGACCATTCGAAGTTACAATGGCACCGAAAACCCCCCGAGTTGTGAGAGCCGAGGTGGCGCAGTGGTTAGAGTGCAGCACTGCAGGCTACTTCAGCTGACTGCTAGCTGCAGTTCAGCGGTTCAAATCTCACCGGCTCAAGGTTGACTCAGCCTTCCATCCTTCCGAGGTGGGTAAAATGAGGACCCAGATTGTTGGGGGCAATAGGCTGACTCTGTGAACCGCTTAGAGAGGGCTGTGAAGCACTGTGAAGCGGTATATAAGTCTAAGTGCTATTGCTATTGTTTTTCATACTTACGACCGTGGCAGCATCCCCATGGTCACGTGATCGAAATCCAGAGGCTTGGCAACTGGCATGTACTTATGACGGTTGCAGTGCCCCAAGGCCACGTGATCCCCTTTTGCGACCTACTGACCAGCCAGATTCACTGACACAACCGTGTTACCAACTTAACAACTGAGGTGGTTCGCTTAACAACGGTTGCAAGAAAGGTCGTAAAATGGGACAGAACTCTTTTAACCACTGTCTGGCTTAGCAACCAGAAATTTTGGGCTCAATTGTGGTCGTAAGTCAAGCGCTAGCTATATCCAAGACACAGTCACAGAATGTCAAAACGGAGCCTATAATGGAGTTTTTGCTGGTTTCCCGGCTGTGACAAACGAAGTAAAAAATTACGTTTGCAACTTAGATGTATACGTTTGTATGTCTTCCTGTTAAGATTTCAGATTTTATATTCTGTGTTTTGTATATTTTATCCCTGTGTTCCTTCTTACTGAAGTAAGAGGTGAATGTGTCATACGATAAATAAACACTGAATACATTTTGTTCTCTCTCTCTCTGTAAGCCATGTCATCTGAAGCCGGTATTGTCAGTGGTTGGATTTTTCATTCCTTTGAGGGAAAGTTTGCTTTCAGTTTTCCCAGTTTTTCAAAAGTTAAGGGTAAGAAAAGGAGCAGGATACCTTTAGGAGGCAAAGCAACCCCATTTCCTTCCTTGAAGTCCAGAAACAGGCAGTATAAATAGACCCAGACCAAGCCTACTTTGAAACTTCAGCACAAGCTCACATGTGAAAATTCCAGGGTTATCAAGAGAACTGGTGTTTCCTTCGTTTTCTTGGGACGCCTTCAAAGAAACCTATCCATTTGGGGGATTAGAAAATTGTAACGTTGCTATATTCTCCTTGCTGACTTTTTCTGGCCAGGGGAAAAAAAAATGGTTTACTACCCTTTAAATGTCCGTCTATAACCCAAACAGAGGCTCTAAGAGGCTTACAAAATAGTACGCCGAGAGTCAAAATAACGGCAATAGAAATAGTCAAAATGGAACAGCAGGGCTCCAAGGATCATCAGCGAAGAAGATCCAACTCAGAGCAGGTCTTTTGACCGTCACAGATCCCCCTTCCAGATTGTCCAAAAATAGCCAGATATGTTGGGGTCCTTGGTGCTCTCTGAGCTTGGTGGTTTTCTTGCAGATGGTGCATTACCAAACTAGGTAACATCATCAGGGCTATGGTAGAAAGGAGGGAGGAGGAGGAGGAGCTGTGAGATCTCCTTCATATTCTCCGAGCTTAGTGATTTTGCAGATGTTTCATGACCCAATAAAGAGGAAGAGGAGGAGGAAGACCGTGGGGTCCTTGGTGCTCTCTGAGCTTGGTGGTTTTCTTGTAGACACTTCATTACCCAACTAGGCAACATCATCAGTGCTAGAAAGGAGGGAGGGGGGAAGGGAGGAAGAGGAGGAGGAGGAAGAGAACAATTGTGGGGGTCCTTGGTGCTCTCTGAGCTTGGTGGTTTTCTTGCAGATGGTGCATTACCAAACTAGGTAACATCATCAGTGCTATGGTAGAAAGGAGGGAGGGAAGGAGGAGGAGGAGCTGTGAGATCTCCTTCATATTCTCTGAGCTTAGTGATTTTGCAGATGTTTCATGACCCAACAAAGAGGAAGAGGAGGAGGAAGACTGTGGGGTCCTTGGTGCTCTCTGAGCTTGGTGGTTTTCTTGTAGACACTTCATTACCCAACTAGGCAACATCATCAATGCTAGAAGGGTGTGGGGTTTGCACTTTAATGAAATGTTTCCAAGAAAACAACCCAACTCAAAGAGCACCAAGGACCTCACAGTTCAACCCTGAGCTAAAAATATTCTCTTCTACCGGTAGAACCAGATATCTCCAGCTTTGGAGGGTAGGAGACAATCCGATGAGGGTTGCTATAGTCCAACCTGTACTGAGTACCTGTGAGTTAGGAAAGGTTGTCTTACACCTAACAGCAATAAAAGTTTCATTGCATTGAAAACTGTTTATGTACAAATCTGTTTGGTAGGCAAACCCATTTTTGATCTTCAACTTTGATTTGATTGGCTGTCTTTCTCTTGCAGGTGGCTCATATACGAGCAGAAAGGGACATCCTCGTTGAAGCCGACGGAGCCTGGGTTGTGAAGATGTTTTATAGTTTTCAGGACAAACGCAACCTTTACTTGATTATGGAGTTTCTTCCAGGAGGTAAACAATTCAGTGAAATTATTTCAATGACTAATTGAGAGTGGTGCGGTGGGCTAGACGTGCAGCTCTCGCCTCACAATCAGGAGGCTGTGAGTTCAATCCTAGGTGGAGGCACCTCTCTCTCTGGGCACAATGAGAATATATCTGCTGAACAAAACTCCGCATTGGCGACAGGAAGGGCATCCGGCCATTAAACACTCTGCTAGCTCCATTCAGTTGCCCAGACTCCACCCCACAAGGGATTATGGGGTCATTAAATGATGATGATGATGATGATTTCAATGACTAATTGAACGATTCAGCGAATATTTTCAGTGAAAAACTGCCATTTTCCCCAAGGCCAAGATTGTGTTGACAGTCAGGTTCTCAGCCTAGCAGCCATTTTTTCCTCTCTCTTAATGGTGGGAAATATTTTATTTGCAGTGATTTGGAGTTTGTGCCTCAATAACATTAAGATAAATCCAACATGAATGTAAAAATCAAAGCCATGAATTTTGGTAGCAATGGAGTGTGGACCACATAACACTCCAGGAATGCCTTCTGCTCAGTGAAATATCCTTTGTGATTATTTTCCACAATTAATCCGTGGAATGGCTTAGCTCCAGATGTTGTGGGAGCTCCATCACTGGAGGTTTTCAAGAAGAGACTGGACAGCCATTTGTCCGGAACGGTATAGGTCAGATCTCCTGGGGGCTGGACCAGAAGACCTTCAAGGTCCCTTCCAACCTTATTATTCTATGTTCTATGATCGTGGCCATATTATCATAGTAATTATTGGAATACAATGAAGATTGTATCATTTGAGGGTGAAGGTTCGTTCTCTGAGCTTGTGGGTTGGTTTCTGAACGTTACGTTACCAGGCTAGGTAACATCTTCAGTGGAGTTTAGGGGAGGTCAGTCTTTTGTTTATAAGGGCTTCAGGTGTGGGTGTGTCAAGTGAGGGTCTTGTGGTGGGACTTGTGATGGGTCAGGCGTGAGTCATCAGTGAGAGTCTTGTGATAGGGAGGTTACATCAGGTCAGGGTCATTTGGGAGGTGAACTGGTGGAGTGGAGGCGTGGGGGGTCGTGGTATCATTTTTATTCATTTTTTCCTCTATCGAAATCAGCTGTGGTGGAACGTAGCCTGGATTCCCAGAAGGGAGGGGCTGCATTCCAGAGGACCAAGAGACAGCAAAGTTTAGCTGGGAGAAAAAGAGATAAGACAGCTCCTCCCTAGCAATTCTCAGACGATAACTTCAATGATGCTGGAGTTTTCTACTTTAGTTTGGCAAGATTCTGTCTGTAGGTGAGAAGTTGCCCAGAAGTAACTCAGTGTGTCTTTCTTGCCTTTTGCAGCTCGACACCAGCTAAATACAGTCTGTGTCTTGTTCTCCCTGATTCAGGTGATATGATGACTTTGCTCATGAAGAAGGATACGCTCTCTGAGGAAGAAACACAGTTTTATATCTCAGAAACCGTACTTGCTATTGACGCCATTCACCAACTGGGGTTTATTCACAGAGATATTAAACCCGACAATCTTCTGCTAGATGCAAAGGTATCTAATGTTCATACATGTCAGGGGTGGGTTCCTCCCGGTTCGGACCGGTTCTCCCGAACCGGTAGCAGCCCGCTGGTAACGTCACGATGACGTCACCGAACCGGATCGGTCGGGTCCGGTCCGTGGGGGCCGTCTTTTTTTTTGAGTTTTTTTTTTGAATTTTTTTTTTCCTTCTGAGCATGCACAGAAGCCGACTTCCGGCACTGTGCATGTGGTCGCCATCTTTTTTTTTTGGGCTTTGTGTTTTTTTTCCCCCGGATTTTTTGTTACTGCGCATGCGACGCGCCCATGCGGCGCGTGAGGGAGCGAACCGGCAGCGAGGTAAGTTGGAACCCACCCCTGATACATGTCCTCTCTTTTGTGTCCTTGTTCTAGGATGGAATGTCTCAGCAACTTGAAGCTGGGTGGACTTCAACTCCCAGAATTCCCCAGAATAGAATTCCGGAAGTGGATGTCCACACTTCCGGGAGTTGAATTCTGGGAGTTAACGTCCACACAGCTGGAAGTTGCTGAGATTCGTAAACACGGTTCCAGCAGATATCTGTGGCACCCTCACCACCATGGCTGAAATGGTTGGGCTACGGTTAGCTTTGGCATCCCGCTTCCTTTTATGAATACAAAAATCTCCTTGAAAACAGTTGAAATAGAAATAGAATGAATGAGCTGGAAGGGACCTTGGAGGTCTTCTAGTCCAGCCCCCTGCTCAAGCAGGAGAACCTATATAATTTCAGACGAGTGGCTGTCCAGTCTCTTCTTAAAAGCCTCCAGTGATGGAGCACCCACAATTTCTGGTGGCAGGCTGTTCCACTGGTTAATTGTCCTCACTGTTAGAAAGTTCCTCCTTAATTCCAGGTTGCTTCTCTCCTGGATTAGTTTCCTACCATTGCTTCTTGCCCTGCCCTCTGCTGCTTTGGAGAATAAGGGGTTGAACCTGCCCCTCCAAGACTGATCCACCGAAGGGCTGATTTTTGTGTAATTCAAGTGAGAAATCAGCCTTCCAATGACACCTTCCTAAAACGAGACATCCATATGTGAGGTCAGCTCCAACCCTCCTTACCATCCATAAGAGCTTATGGATGTTGGCTTGCTGGGCCGACGGAGGGGGCTTCACCTTGGGGGGGGGGTTGATAGATTAACAACAGATCCCACCCCTTCTCGCCATATTCCCTCCCTCCCAGGAAGGATGGAGGTTGATGTTAATAATGTGGATGGCTAGGTTGATGTTAATAATGCAGCGAGTCCTCAACGTACAACCACAATGGCGCCCAAAGTTTATGTTGTTAAGTGGGACATTTCTTAAGTGTATTTTTGCCCCGTTTTACAACCTTTCTTGCTTCAGTTGTTAAGTGAATCACTGAAGTTGATAAGTAACTCGATTGTGAAGTGAATCTGGTTTCCCCATTGGTTTTGCTGGTCAGAAGGTCGTAAAGGGGGATCACGTGACTCTGGGTCATAAATATGAGTCAATTGCCAAGCGTCTGAATTTTGATCGCAGCTAGCTTACAAATGCAGGTGGTCCTCGACTTACGACCACAACTGAGCCCAACATTTCTGCTGCTAAGTGAGACTGCCTCATTTTACGACATTTCTTGCCGCGTTTGTTAAACGAATCACTGCAGGTGTTAAGTTGATAACATGGTTGTTAAGTGAGTCTGGCTTCCCCATGGACTTTGTCTGAAGGTCGCAAAAGGGGATCGCATGACCCCGGGACACTGCGACCGTCATAAGTATGAGTCAGTGACCGAGCCTCTGAAATTTGATCATGTGACCAGGGAGATGCTGCAACGGTCGTAAGTGTGAAAAACGGCCGTAAGTCACTTTGTTCAGTGCCATTGTAACTTTGAACGGTCACTAAACGAACTGTTGTAAGTCAAGGACGAGAGAGAGAGAGAGCGAGAGAGAGAGAGAAAGAGAGAGAGAGAGAGAATGTGTGTGTGTGTGCGTATACACATACATACATACATACATACATACATACCTATATATCTATCTATCTCTATCTCTATCACTCTCTTATCTATTTATCTATCTCTATCTCTATATATCTCTATCTCTACATCTATCTATTTATCTCTATCTCTATATATCTATATCTATCTATCTATCTATCTATCATCTATCTATCTATCTATCTATCTATCTATCTATCTATCTATCTATCTATCTATCTCTCTCTCTCTCTCTATCTATCTATCTATCTATCTATCTATCTATCTATCTATCTATCTATCTATCTATCATCTATCATCTATCATCTATCTATCTATCTATCATCTATCTATCTATCTATCATTATCTATCAATCTATCATCTATCTATCTATCACTTATATATC
>QLTV01004270.1:31987-47810 GCA_003457575.1 Thermophis baileyi | reverse complement strand
AAACACTTCCCTTTCCCTTTACAACATTTCCACAATTTTTTTTTCCCCCCCCCCCTTCATATTCACATATTTATTCTCCTTACATGTTATATATACTACTCCTTATATATTATACTTTGTTATTATATCAATATATTACTTTACATACATTTTATCTTTAATACCATTTTACTAATATTTCCTGATCTCTAAATCATCACTATTGTATATTTCCTTACTTATTATTCCTATCCTTTAACCATTTGTTCCATATTACATAATATTCCGTTTCATCTTTTTCTTTTATTTCTTTTGTCAGTTTATCCATCTCTGCACAGTCCAAAATTTTCCTTATCACTTCTTCGTTTTTTGGTATGACATTATTTTTCCAGTTTTGTGCATAAGTTATCCTAGCTGCAGTTATAATATGGAGAGATAGATATTGTATTTTTTTATTGTAATTCTTTGTGGGTATGCCCAATAAAAATAGTTCCGGTTTCCAGTCTATATGTTGTTCAGTTATCTCTTCGAGCCACTTTTTAATTTTAGTCCAATACTTTTTTGCTGTTGGACACGTCCACCATAGATGATAATATGTCCCATATGATTTCTTACATTTCCAGCTAATTGGTGATGTGTTTGGGAAGTCTCGCTGGCGGAAGGTGCCATCTATAAAACATCTTGTACTGGTTTTCCTTATACGCCGCTGACATAGTCAATTTCAAATTTATTTCCCAAAGTTTTTCCCATTTCTCCAAATCTATGCTGTATCCAAAAAATTTTGCCCTCCTTATCATTGTTTCTTTAACCACTTCATCTTCCATTTTATATCTTAGTAAGAATTTATATATTTTCCCAATCAGCTTTTCTTCCGTACCTTGTAGAATCCTATCTAATTCCTGTTGTTCTTTTTGGAATTCATATAATTTTATGTCTTTTTTTATACCTGGTCTGAATTTGCATGTATGTCCACCAATCCATATCTGTGCCCTGATCTTTTAATTCTTGTTTGGTTTTCAAGTTCCCGTGTTCATTTATCAAATCCTTATACCTTATTGGTTTGTCTATATCAGTTAAATTTGGGCATTTCAACGCTTCCATTGTGAATAACCAATTTGGTATTTTGGTGTAATGATTTTTATTTTTATTTTTTGCCAGACCTGTAGTAAGGCATTCCTGATTAAGTGTCTTTGAAAGTAACTATGGAATTTATTTTTCCCATCCCAAATAAATGCATGCCATCCTAATTGTAGGTCACACCCTTCTAGTGTCAAGATCCTCTTATTTTTTAATTCAATCCAATCCTTAATCCACGTTAACGCTGTTGCCTGATAGTATAGTTCCCAATCCGGGAGTGCAAAGTCTCCTTTCTCTCTACTATCCTGCAGTAATTTTAGTTTTATCCTTGGTTTTTTCCCCTGCCAAATATATTTTGTGGTTAGTTTATTTAAATAGTCAAAAAAGGTTTTCCCTAGTTTTATTGGTGCGACTTGGAATAAAAATAATACTCTTGGTAGTATATTCATTTTAATAGAGGCTATCCTTCTGGTAAGTGACAATTGAAGATTTTTCCAACTTTCAAAATCTTTTTTTATTTGTTGTATTATTTTATTGTAGTTATCTTCCTTGATTGAAGAGCCGTAAGCCAAATTCCTAAATATTTTACTTTCCTAACTACTTGCATATCTGTTTTTTCCTCCAACTCTCTCTCTTGTTTTTTAGTAAGATTTTTTGTTATTATTTTTGTTTTACTTTTGTTGATTTTAAGCCCCACTATCTCGCCAAATTCTTTTACTTTTTGAATTAATTTAGGTCCGGATTCCAGTGGTTCTTCTAATATAAATACTAGATCGTCGGCAAATGCTTGGACTTTGTACTCCTCTTTTTTTAATTTTTAAGCCTTTTATGTCCTGGTCACTGTTCCCTCTAAGGTGCGCGGCCGCGCAGCCGCGCACGTAACGAGAGAATGCCACACGGTAGTTTCCAACTTCCACGCGGCGTTTTCTAATGGCAGAGGCTGCGCACCTGTGCGCCTGCGCACAGGAAAAGAGAGCGCCGCGCGCCAGTTTCTAACTGCTGCGCGGTGTTTTCTCCTGTTACAGGGAACATTGGTCCTGGTCCTTTCTAATTTTTATTAAGAGTGTTTCTAAAGTTAAGATGAATAGAAGAGGAGAAAGCGGGCATCCTTGTCTTACCCCTTTTGTTATATCAATTTTTTCCGTGGTATCACCATTCATTATCACTTTTGCTATTTGAGTTGTATAAATTTTTTCTACCATTTTTACAAATTTCCCTCCAAATTTCATATTTTTTAATTGCGTAATAGTAAACTTCCAATTTAAATTATCAAATGCTTTTTGGGCGTCTAGGAAAACCAGTGCAACTTGTTTTTCCGGGTGTGCCTCGTAATACTCTAACGTGTTCTCATATTATTTTTTATCTGTCTTTTTGGGAGAAAACCGTTTTGATCTGAATGAATACGTTCGTTTAAGACTCTTTTAACTCTTTCTGATATTATCGAGGCGAATATTATATAGTCCGTATTTAGTAATGAGATGGGTCTGTAATTTTTGATTTGTTGATGGTCCATATCTTCCTTTGGAATGAGGGTAATAAATGCTTCTGTCCATGTTATTGGTAATTTAGCCTCCTCCAGCGCTTCATTAAATATTTCTAATATTAACCATTCTAACGTTTCTTGTGTATTTTTATATAACTTGACAGGGATTCCATCTGGGACCCTTTATTTATTATTTTTCTGCTTTTTCAATGCCACCCCTAGTTCCGTTGCAGTTATTGCTCCATTTAACATCTCTCTTTGCTCTTCTGTAATTTGATTTATGTTCAGTGCATCTAAATATTGTTTGATCTTATCCTCTGCAATGTTATCTTGGGAATATAACTTTGTGAAAAATTTTTGTATTATATTCTTTTTTTCTTCCCTTCTGTGCTGTGTCACTCCTTTCTCATCTTGAAGTTGGTATATTATTCTTTTCTCCTTTTCTTTTTTTAGTTTGTATGCGAACCAATGTCCTGGTTTATTCGCGTGTTCGAAAATTTTTTGTTTTGCCATCTTAATTTTCTGTGCCAATTCTTCTTGCATGGTCAGGTTCAATTTGTGTTTTATGAGATCTCTTTTTTCTTTTATTGTATTATTTTGGGGCTCTTTCTGTAATTCAAGTTCCACTTTTTTAAGTTCTTCCTGTAATATTTTTTGTTGTTGTTTTCTTTTCTTATTTTTTCTTGCCGTATAGGCTATTGTTAGTCCACGTATATAGGCCTTTGTGGTGTCCCACAGGTTTTGTAATGATGTATCTTCTTTTTTATTTACCATAAAAAATAATCTCAATTCTTTCTCTAACATTTGCCTATATTCTTTATCTTTTAGTAAATTTTGGTTCATTGTCCATCTCTTTTTCTTTTTCTGTCCTTTCCATATTATTTTTATTGGGTTATGATCCCCCCAATTGTTGGTCTCTATTTCTATTTCTTCTATCTCTTTTTGCAATCCCGGTGTCACCCATGCCATATTGATCGTTGACCAAGACTTGTGCGGATTTAAGAAAAATGTGTATTGACTGCTTGTCCCATGTATTTCTCTCCAAGCATCCCCCAAATTTAATTCTAATGTCATTTCAAAGAATAATGTCATTTTGGCAGTGTGTTTTTCTTATTATTTTTCTTGTTGCTTTTGTAATCTTTTTTAGTGTCCACAATTGCGTTAAAGTCTCCGATTATGCATATATTTTTGTATTCCGTTTCCGTTATTTTGTTAAGTAATTTTTTATAAAATTCATGTTGATTATTATTTGGTGCATATATTATCGTAATATTTGTTTTTGCTCTCTTTCTAACTATCATTAGCATTCTACCCTCTTTGTCTGCATATATCAGTCTTGATTTTATTCTTTCTTTAACGTATGTTGCAATTCCTCTTTTGTGTGTGTTTAGTGTTGTATAAAGTTTTCCTATTTTTGGATTTTCAAGTAGTTTACTATGTTCTTTCTTAATATGTACTTCTTGTAAACATATCACATCTATATCTAGTTTCTGTAATTTTTCAAAGGTTTGCATTCTTTTCTTTGGTGAGTTTAGTCCATTTATATTTATAGAAAGCATTTTGATTTCCTCTTCCATTTGTTATGTTTTTTTTTATAAAATTCATGTTGATTATTATTTGGTGCATATATTATCGTAATATTTGTTTTTGCTCTCTTTCTAACTATCATTAGCATTCTACCCTCTTTGTCTGCATATATCAGTCTTGATTTTATTCTTTCTTTAACGTATGTTGCAATTCCTCTTTTGTGTGTGTGTGTGTTAGTGTTGTAGGTAGGTAGGTAGGTAGGTAGGTAGGTAGGTAGGTAGGAAGGAAGGAAGGAAGGAAGGAAGGAAGGAAGGAAGGAAGGAAGGAAGGGCACCTATACCGCTTCATAGTGCTTTACAGACCTCTCTGAGCGATTTACAGTGTCAGCCTTTTACCGACCTGAGACAACCTTGAGCCGGTCAGGATCGAACTGCTGGCAGCGGGCAGTGAGTTACCCTGCAATTCTGCAGTCTAACCACTGCGCCACCACGGTAGTCATATAGCTCCCTCAAAATGCACACAAAACGTGTTAAGGAGATGCCACCAGGATGCAACAAGCTCCTTCTGAACAGGCCTGGGCATTTGGTAAACACCTTGAGTCAACATGTCCAGGCCGTCCTCGACTTACGACCACAACTGAGCCCAAAATTTCTGTTGCTAAGTGAGACATTTGTTAAGTGAGTTTTGCCCCTTTCTTGCACACATTTGTTAAGTGGATCCCTGCAGTTGTTAAGTGAGTAACACAGTCGTTAAGTGAATCTGGCTTTCCCTTTGATTTTGCTGGTCAGAAGGTCGCAAAAGGGGATCACGTGACTCCAGGGCACTGCGACCGTCGTAAATACGAGTCAGTTGCCAAGCGTCTCAATTTTGATCATATGACAGAGGGGATGCTGCAGTGGTCATAATTATGAAAAAGGGTCGTAAGTCTAGGTCTACCTGGAAACGCCTCCAAATGAATTCAGGCTGGAAGTAGCAGATACTGTATATTTGTGTTTGTGTTAGAGGTGATGGGTTTTATTTTAAATCTTTTGAAGCAAGATTCAGTTGTGCTGATCCCAACGTTGCTTGTAGGTTTGAATTCTGTGACTTTTGCATTTCGTTTTAGAGAAAGGCCAGCTGCGATCACTATAGAAATCAAAAGTATAGATGACACCTCCAATTTCGACGAATTCCCTGAATCTGATATTTTACAACCAGGTGAGCGTGATATCATGGATGCAACAATACCTTATTGTTGAGAGGAGAGGCGTGGTGGGAGAGAGAGGAGAGTGGAGAGAAAAGAACCACAGGGAAGAATGAAAGAGAAAAGAAGAGGGGAAGGGAAGGGAGAGAGGAGAGAGAGGAAAGAGAGGAGAGAGAAAAGAATGAAAGAGGAAAGAAGAGGGGAGGGGATGAGAGGGGAGGGGAAGGGAGAAAGAGAGAAAAGAATAAAAGAATAAAAGATAAAAGAAAAGGGGAGGGGAGGGGAGGGGAGGGGAGGAAAGGAGAAAGGAGAAGAATGAAAAAGAAAAGAAGAGGGGAGGAGAGAAGAGGAGAAGGGAGGGGAGGGGGAGGGAGAGAGAGGAAACAGAGGAGAGAGAAAAGATTGAAAGAGAAAAGAAGAGGGGAGGAGAAGGGAGGGGAAGTGAGGGGAGGGGAAGGGAGAGGAGAGGAGAGAGGAGAAAGAAAAGATTGAAAGAGAAAAGAAGAGGGGAGGAGAGGAGAGGACAGGAGAGGAGAGGGGAAAAGAGAGGAGAGAGAGGGGAGAGGAAGATATAACAATGATAAGAATAAATAACAAGTTTTCCTGGCTTGCAGCTTGGACGATACATTGTTTTTGTTTGTCATTTGTGCAAACTTCTTCAAATCATAGTATTTGGATGGGACCCTGAAGGAGTTCTCATTCAACAAATACTGGCATATTTAAAAGGACTAATAACAGTATCGTAGATAGAGGCTATCCCAAGCATTTTAGATCAATCTTGGTTGGTTGTTAGTTACATGTACTCCCTAAAGCTCAGAATAACGTACATTTTAAAAAAAAAGACCTAGCAGGTAAAAAACAAAACAATATTCAAGAGTTTACTTTTAGATAAACTTTTAGTTTTCGTTAGCGTTGTGTCAACAATCAAGAAGTAAGCAACACCCCAATCAAGGAACTCCCAACGCAGACAAACAATGGAAGAGAATAGTTGTAAGTGGCTTACAACTAAGAACTTGGTGGTTTTCATGCAGACGTTTCATTACCAAATTAGGGAACGTCCACTGATGATGTTAGCTAGTTTGGTAGTGAAATGTCTGCAAGAAAGCAACCAAGCTCAGAGAACACAAAGAGCACGCAGATAAACAAGGTAACAATAAACCACAGCTTAATTGAATAACCAAGAAGAACATTCCGAACAACACTGACAGAGCAAGCCATAGTATATACAATGAGAGCAAATCCTCCTCCCTTCTAGCACTGATGAAGTTACCTAGTTGGGTCATGAAACGTCTGCAAGGAAACATCCAAGCTTAGGGAGCACCAAGGACCCACACAGTCCTTCTCCTCCTCCTCCTCCTCCTCCTCCTCCTCCTCCTCCTCCTCCCCCTCCAGCCGTTGGGGCTGTTGTGGCTGAGAGAGAAGACTTGAAAATGAAAGCCAGTGGCTAATGGCTGCCATTTATTTCTCTGCTTGAAAAGGCATGATTTCATCATTGGCAATCATTTTGAAAGGAGCTTCTGAAAGAACCCCAAATGGTAAACAATACCCCAATCAAGAAACTCCCCCAAACACTCCCACCAATACTGACAAGGCAAGCCACTTGTATATAAACAGGGAAAACAAATCACACTCCCTTCTAGCACTGATAACATTACCTAGTTGGGTCATGAAACGTCTGCAAGAAAATAACGAAGCTCAGAGAGCACCAAGGACCCACATAGTCCTCCTCCTCCTCCTCCTCCTCCTCCTCCTCCTCCTCCTTTCTAGCACTGATGATGTTACCTATGGTAGTTGGGTCATGAAACGTCTGCAAGGAAACATCCAAGCTTAGGGAGCACCAAGGACCCACACAGTCCTCCTCCTCCTCCTCCTCCTCCTCCTCCCCCTCCCCCTCCTTCCGGTGCCTCCTTCCAGCATGGCCGGCCAGGAGCTCCACCATCTTCTCTGCCGTCATACGCGTTGCCTCCTGGACCAACAGGTACAGAGTCCGCGACCAGTGAGTTGGCTGCTTCCCAAAGAACAGGTTGCGCTTAAAAGGGCAACAAAGAGGAGATATCTGGCGTTGCCAAAATCGTGTTTAGGAGCTTTGGAATTCTTCAGGGCTGGAGGTAAGAAAAACTTCAGAGCATCACAATGCTAAATTCTCTACCCAATGCCTGATCCCCCCCCCCAAAAAAAAACGGGAAGGTCCTACGGCCACCACCGCGATCTCCACTCTCTCCCCCCCCCCCCCCCCTCCCCCCCCCCCCCCCCCTCCTCCTCCTCCTCCTCCTCCTCCTCCTCCTCCTCCTCCTCCTCCTCCTTCTCCTCTCAATGAAACGTCTGCAAGAAAATAAAGAAGCTCAGAGAGCACCAAGGACCCACATAGTCCTCCTTCTCCATCTCCTCCTCCTCCTCTCCGCAAGCCCCACACCCTTTTACCACTGATGACGTTACCTAGTTGGGTCATGAAACACCTGCAAGAAAACAACCAAACTCAGAGACCACCAAATACCCACACAGTCCTTCTCCTCCTCCTCCTCCTTCCCCTTCCTCCTCTCCCTCCCTCCTCTTCCTCCTCCCTCCTCCTCTTCCTCTTCCTCCTCCTCCTACTCTCCGCAAGCCGCACTGCCTTCTAGCACTGATGACATTACCTACTTTGGGTCATGAAACATCTGCAGTACAAACAACCAAACCCAGAGAGGACCCCACGGGTTTAATAACAAACGTGTTGTTCAAGACCCCCTTCCTACTTCCCACTTGCACTGACCTTTCACGGAAACCTTCACCCCTCCGTTGTCCTCACCATCGCATCTTTTTTGCGTTCTAGTGCCGAATACCACCGAAGCGGATTTCAAGTCCAAAGATTGGGTTTTCCTGAATTACACCTATAAGAGATTTGAAGGGCTGACTCAACGGGGCTCCATCCCTTCTTACATGAAGGCTGGGAAGTTGTGAGAGACGCAGCGGGCCAGGAAGCATAAGAACTCAGGTACCCCGCCCCGTCTCCCCTCGATCTCGACCCTCTCCAACGTTCCCGCAGACCGGCGCCCGTGGACACATTCTCCCCCCCCCCCAAATTAAGGAATTCTACCGGATTAGAATTTTCTGAGACTACTACGGACAATTAGTTGGCAGTGCCAGCTGGCGGCTTCTATCAATAGTGAATTATTTTTGTTAAACTTTATTACAACAGAGGTACTGGAAATTGAAAGGAAAAAAAAAAAAAGAAAGAGAGAGAGAGAAAGAAAAAAAAGAAGAAGAAGCAACCGACGTTCCTCTTTGTATCTGCACTGCCGAAATGTACATTATAATGGTCAATTCTGCCTCTTGGTTTATGGTTGGAACTGCATTCGGTCCGCCCAGGTGTTCAAAAGATTGTGTCTGTGTAAGAAGCAACCTTGCCCTATTCCTCAACAACGTATTTACCTGGGCAGGTTTTTAGAAAGGACAGGTAATCCTAGACTTACAACAGTTCATTTCGAAGCTGTTTGCCAACTGACTCGTATTTGTGACGGTTGCAGTGTTCACGTGATCCCCTTTTGCGACCTTCCCACCAGCAGAGTCAACGGGGAAAGCCGGATTCGCTTAACAACCACGTGACTCGCTTAACGCCTGTGGCGATTCGCTTAACAACCGTGGCTAGGAAGGTCGTAAAAGGGGACAAGCGAACCAAGGTCTGGCTTAACCACAGAAGTTTTGGGCTCCTTTTGCAGTCGTATGTCGAGGACTACCCGTATGGAAAACGCAAAGAAGGGGAAGCCACGTTCGATAACGCGGTTTGCTACGGAGGAAGGACGCTGAACGTAAGAAGCTGTCGTAAAGTTATTTAAACTAGCTATTTTTAAATAGGTTTTTTGCCACACTTGTTGGCTTCCTGCTCTCGCTCAGGGCTTCTTAGTCTTAACACTAAAGAGAAGTGATTCCTTCAGATTGTAATTTGTAGTCAAACTGGTTTGGAACTGGAATTCAACCCTAAGGTGCGCCTTTAGCTGTTTTCAGAAGTGAGACGCCACTTTTATCAAATAAAAGCGAGTGGCAGCTTTCATCTCAAATTGCCGGAAAACATCTTAAGGCGGAAAAATAATAATAATACATCCGGCATCAATTCAGCCGTTAGCTCATCTTTTTTTGCTTGTTTCACTTCCTTCTGAATTTAACGTCGCTACGATGCTTCGTGCCATTTTGTTCTCCTCTGAGTACCAAAGATCCTGAAATTGCTTGACCGATTCTATTTTGTTTTTCTTTTTTTTCCCCTGAATGATAAAAAGGCGATTCACTTTTTTTTTTTTAAACGGGTACTAAAAAAAAAAAAAGATAAAACCATTTCTTTCCCTTTTTATTTTTGAACTTGTCCAGTTCTCTTGAATTAAAATCCTGCCAATTGCTGGGTGAGGGAAGCGATTTATTTTTCTATGAGGGGGTTGAGTTAAAGAGGATAACAGAATAACAGAGCCGGAAGGGACCTTGGAGGTCTTCTAGTCCAACCCCCTGCTCAAGCAGGAGACCCTATACCATTTTAGACAAAACCATTACTTTCCATTTTTATTTTTGAACTTGGCGAGTTCTCCTGAATTAAAATCCTGCCAATTGCTGAGTTTAGGGAAGAGCGGGCCGAATGCTGTATTTGATTGATTTATTTTTCTATGGGGAGTTTGAGTTAAAGAGGATAACAGAATAATAGAGGGACCTTGGAGGTCTTCTAGTCCAACCCCCTACTCAAGCAGGAGATCCTATATCATTTCAGACAGGTGGCTGTCCAGTCTCTTCTTAAAAGCCTCCAGTAATGAAGCACCCACAACTTCTGGTGGCAAGCTGTTCCACTGGTTAATTGTCCTGACTGTCAGGAAGTTTCTCCTTAATTCCTGGTTGCTTCTCTCCTTGATTAGTTTGCTGGGATTATTTGGGGGGATTTACAAGATGAGGCTTCCCAACATTAGTGGGGGGCATCTACAGAAGCTTCCTGCAAGCCCCACCCCTTCTCGGCACGTTGAGTGACATCATGACACATACAGAAATGGGGCGGGACTTACAGGACAATATTAATTTTGTTATTCTCTTCTCCTGAAGACCCTACTGGCTCGAAGCGTGTTAAAAGCTGCCCAAGTCTAACAATGAGTTTTATATTTACATTTTTAATTGCAGGATTTGTTTTCCTCTTTTTAACCACGTAGCCAGCAATTCCTGGGGCATTAATCGGTTCTTCAAGATTATTCTCATTTTCTTCGAACATTTTCAAGCAGGTTGTTATCTGATTTGTTTTGAGGTCGATTTCATTTCAAACGTTCGGGATTGGAATGGCCACTGTACCTTTCCTTTTTAAGAAAATAAATAAAATCAAATAAATTCCGTAGTTGTGGTTTGCAAAAAGTTACAATAGAAGGTATTATAAATATTTATATAAGGCTTTTTACAGCATATTAAATAAAGATGGCACCTTTTTTTATACAAAGCGGTCTTTTTGTCTAATATGTCAAAGCATGAAAAGTCTTAATAAAGAGAACATTTGTAGCTCAGGGTTGACACGAGGCGTCCTGAATGCTCTCTGAGCTTGGTGGTTTTCTTGCAGACGTTTCATGACCCAACTAGGTAACATCATCAAGTCTGCTAGTAAGGAGTGCTGTTTACTGTCAGTTTATATTCTGGTCTGCTTGCCTGTCTGTGTGGGTGGGGGAGGTCTTAGAGATTCTTGGGCTGTTTATTGTTGTCTCTTTGGCAATTTCTTGATTGTGGTACTGTTTACTTGATTGTTGGTCTGATGCCAGCACTCAAAATCACCATAGATTAACTCCAAAATTAACATCAAACCAACTATCAAGTAAACAATACCCCAATCAAGAAAATGCCAAAGAAGCCAACAATAAACAGCCCCCACCAGAATATAAACTGACAGAATATAAACAGCAAGCCACCAGAATATAAAACTGGCAGCAAACTGCACTCCCTCCTAGCACTGATGATGTTACCTAGTTGGGTCATGAAACGTCTGCAAGAAAACAAGCAAGCTCAGAGAGTACCAAGGACCCCTCATTATAAGTCTTCTTTCGTATATCTCTTCTAGGTTCTTCAAACCTTGTACTCTTAAAAAATAGCACCAGATTGACCTTAACAACTTTTAAGAGGTGTGGACTTCAACTCCCAGAATTCTCCAGCCGTCAAAGCAATTAGGTGAATGGGGCCCAGCCCTAGACTGTGGGGAAAAAACCCTGTCTGGTTTATATCCATTTATTTAAAGAAACCACTCTGGAAGAAAAAAAACAGAGACAGAATGGTTAGGATATTAAATTACAGGCTCAAGAAAAAATCAAACTCGGTGAAAAACCACACTCAAACATTCCTGTATTGAATATTCTTTTCGATCGCAATGTAATGATGTAGGAACACGACGCAAGACACTTCCCAAATACTTAATGCAAAGTATTTAAAAGAATTCTCATCTCCCAGAAGTCAAAAAGAAATCATCAGAATGTTTTATACAAGTTAAGGGGATAAAATGCTGATTACCAGTGTCTTTGGGTGTACAAAGAGAGAGATTATATCCAGGTTCAGTGATTTAAAAAGTACTCGCAGCAAGTCTAGGCAAGTTCCGTAGGTGTTTTATTACCAAACCTGTTTTCCCCCCCCCTTCTCGCTGGCCAAGAATCATTTATTTCTATAAAAGAGGAGGAAATAAGAGAAGTAATAAAAACACTGCAATAGTCGAAGCCGGAGATGGCTTTCTTACTGGCCAGCTTTATTTATTTTTTTAAATTGTCTTCACAGCTGGGGTTTTATGAAAGGTTGTATTTTAGTCATCACGCCGCTGAAGAATGACTTTCAACATCGCTGCTTCGGAAAACAAAGTGCATTGTGTAGAGATCTACAACAGAAATTTCGGTTCATTTTGAATGGTGAAGCAATAACCCTGTTTCCTTTCATATTTTTTTTTTAATCATGTGGCTTTTGATAGTTTTTAAGGGCCCTCGCAGCACCGGTGAGGTTCAGAAGCGGTCCAGGTAGGATACGGAGGAAATCCCTAAATGCAAAATCTCATAGACCAGGGATGTCAAACTCGATTTCATTGAGGGCCGCATCAGGGTTGTGTTTGACCTCAGATGGGCCGGGTGTATGTGGCCAGCTTGACATCACTCGTGTCGGGTGGGGGGTGTTACCTGTGGTGGCCCGAGCGCTCTGCCAGCAAAAACGGGCTCCTGAGGTCGGGAGCCCGTTTTCGGCTGCGACGGGCTACTGCAGGGGTGTCAAACTCAAGGCCCGGCGGCCAGATCCAGCCTGCGGGGTGCTTAGATCTGGCCCACCGGGCCGCCCTGAAAACAGCAAAGGACCAGCCCGTGGTGCCTCTACCAGCAAAAACGGAGCTCAGGAGGGCTGTGTACGACCCTCCCGAGCTCCGTTTTCCCTGGCAGAGGGTTGCAGGAGGCGGCGCAGCCGAAAACGGGCTTCTGACCTCAGAAGCCCATTTTCGTTGGCAGAGCGCTGGGGCCACCACACATGCCCCCCCCAACACGAGTGACGTCAAGCTGGCCACGCCCACCAGGTCTATCCAAGGTCAAACACAACCCTGATGCAGCCCTCAATGAAATCGAGTTTGACACCCCTGGCCTACTGTAACCCTCTGCCAGTGAAAATGGAGCTGGGGGGGGGGCCTGTCCGTGGCCCTTGCAAACTCCGTTTTCGGCTGGGCCAGCTTCCTGCAACCCTCTGGCAGGGAAAACGGAGCTCGGGAGGGTTGTACACAGCCTTCCTGAGCTCCATTTTCACTGGCAGAGGCACCGTGGGCTAGAATAGAACAGAACAGAACAGAATAGAATAGAATGCAGAACAGAACAGAATACAATACAATAAGAATAGAATGCAGAATGGGATGGGATGGGATGGGATGGGATGGGATGGGATAGGATAGGATAGAATGCAGAACAGAACAGAATACAATAAGAATAGAATAGAATAGAATAGAATAGAATAGAATGCAGAACAGAACAGAATGCAATACAATAAGAATAGAATAGAACAGAACAGAACAGAATAGAATGCAGAACAGAACAGAATAGAATGCAGAACAGAATACAATACAATAAGAATAGAATAGAATAGAATAGAATAGAATAGAATAGAATAGAATAGAATAGAATAGAATAGAATAGAATAGAATAGAATAGAATAGAACAGAACAGAATGCAGAACAGAATGCAGAACAGAATGCAGAACAGAATAGAATAGAACAAAATAGAATGCAGAACAGAATACAATACAATACAATAAGAATAGAATAGAATGCAGAACAGAACAGAACAGAATAGAAAATATGGAACAGAACGGAACAGAATAGAAAATATGAAGGAACAGAACAGAACAGAATAGAAAATATAGGGCTGGAAGGGACCTTGGAGGTCTTCTATACAACCCCCTGCCCAAGGCCTTATACCTGTGATGGCGAACCTATGGCACGCGTGCCACAGGTGGCACGCGGAGCCATATCTGAGGGCACATGAGGCGTTGCCCTATGTCAGCTGGCCAGCTGATTTTCAGGCTTTCAGAGGGTGGGGGGAGGCCGTTTTCACCCTCCCCAGGCTCCAGGAAATAGCAATAGCACTATAGCAATAGCACTTAGATTTATATACCGCTTCATAGTGCTTTACAGCCCTCTCTAAGCGGTTTACAGAGTCAGCATATTGCCCCCAACAATCTGGGTCCTCATTTTACCCACCTCAGAAGGATGGAAGGCTGAGTCAACCTTGAGCCTGGTGAGATTCGATCTGCCAAACTGCTGGCAGCCGGTGATCAGCAGAAGTAGCCTGCAATACTGCACTCTAACCACTGCGCCACCGCGGCTCTTCCTCTGGAGGAAAGCCTCCAGAGCCTGTGGATGGTGAAAAACGGCCCAACGGGCCTACCGCAAGTTTGGAAACGAACTTCCGGTAGGCCCGTTGGGCCGTTTTTGGGCCTCCGGGGGGCGGGGAGCCCGTTTTCGCCCTCCCCAGGCTACAGGAAAGCCTCTGGAGCCTGTGGATGGCGAAAAACGGACCCAACGGGCCTACCGCAAGTTTGGAAACGAACTTCCGGTAGGCCCGTTGGGCCGTTTTTCGCCCTCCCCAGGCTTCAGGAAAGCTTCTGGAGGCTTCAGTGAGGTCTGCGCGCATGCGTGGGGGGGGCAGCGCAGGGGGGGTTGTGTGCGCATGCGCGGGGGGAGGGCATTGCATTTTGGGTGTGGGCACGCACACACGTGCTATCACATGCGTGCGCGCCCTTTTGGCACCTGAGCAAAAAAAGGTTCGCCATCACTGCCTTATACCATCCTGGACATTCTGGACTTGGGGTTACTTTTGGAACTAGCATTTCCAGATCTTAGATACTTCCCTGTGCTCCGGTGAAACCTTTCCATGGGTCTGAATAATGAACAAAGTCTACAGATTTTTAACAGGAGGGAAGTTTATTATTGAGCGCAGACGCTTCCTAGTAACTGCCTTCAGATCGTAGCCTACAAAGACTAAAGCGGCCCATTTGCGTAACTGGTAAACCAGTAGTAGGTTTGCCAAATCCTCCCGACGTTGAGCGTGGGTCTGGGTGCGGCTTGAGTTGTGCAATGCACAACCGGGGACCGTATCAGTTCCAGTAGAGCCTTTCCCAATCCATGGGGGGGGGGCCTGCAAGGGGACGTAAAGATACGGTGAGGCAGCAGAAGCGGTGCCAGCCGAGGGTCCCAATGGACGGGGCGGGGGGGCGAAAGGGGAGCCGGTGATGGAGTTAGAGACCAGTCATTGCAGGATGCCAAGATGTCTGACAGCCTTCGCAGTGTTTATTGCTTATATACAGTTTTACAAGCAGCAAAAGGTAACAAAGAGCAACAGCATTTTCATTGGGGAATTCTCCTTGCCAATCCTTAAGAACATCCTCCATCCTGTTAATACAACCTAGATGAGATCACGTACCAGCCAGAGATAGTGTCCTGCTTCATCCAGGCAATATGAACGGGGTGAAATCATGGGAACTGGGTGAGATCATGTAGGTACTTGAGGCCCTTCTGAGGTAGGCAGTTTGCTGCACACAACCTCCAAATGACCTCCATCTCTACAAGCCGGGGGGGGGGGCGACTGGACCAGCCCACACCCCCTAAGCATGGTGGAGTTGAGAGGATGTGGATCAGTGGGTGAGGAGAGCCCCCAGCTGGGTGCCATCCATGGCTGTGTGTGTCCTCATTGTAATGGTGCTCTCCCAGGTTTGTCCAGTTACCCTTGTTGTCTGAAATGGTATGGGGTACAGGGTTTCCTGCCTGAGCAGGGAGTTGGACTAGAACAGGGGTCCCCAACCTTTTGGACCTCAGGGACCACCAAGGTCATAATTTTAAATCCTGCGGACCACCAAATTCATAATTTTAAATCCCACGGACCCTAATTCATAATTTTAAGTGCCGCAGACCCCCCTCCTTCCTCCCTTCCTCCTGATTTTTTTTACCTTCCTTCCTTCCTCCTGATTTTACCTTCCTTCCTTCCTCCTGATTTTACCTTCCTTCCTCCTGAGTTCACCTTCCTTCCTTCCGTCCTTCCTTCCTTCCTTCCTTCCTTCCTTCCTTCCTTCCTTCCTTCTTTCCATCCTTCCGG
>QLTV01004270.1:19698-30112 GCA_003457575.1 Thermophis baileyi | reverse complement strand
AACACCCACAAAAACCAACCCCAAAAAAAAAAGGGAGGGGGGGGGGGGGGGGGGGGGGGGGGGGGAAGAGAGGAGAGGGGAGAGAGAAGAGAAGGGGGAGGGGAGAGAAGAGAAGAGAAGAGAAGAGAAGAGAAGAGAAGAGAAGCGGCAGAAGCGGCAGGGAAGCCCCCCCTGAGCTCGCCTAGGAATCGCGGGTTGCAAATGCCCGGAGTGAGGAAGGGGCGTTTTGACTCAGGGTCTCCAGCGCATCTGGGCACAAAAGCGAATTTCCCCGGCGGGCCAGGCGCTGGCATTGCTCCGGCCGGCTTGGAAAGCGCAGCGCAGAGCCGCTTTTGGCGGGGAGGAGGGTCCCTGCCTGCCCCCACCCCCACCCGCAGCCCCCTTTGCTCGCCCGGGTCCCCCTCCCCACTCCAAGGCGGCCGCCTCTCTCGCGAGAAGCAGCGCGCTTGGCCCCGGCCAAGCTGAGCAGGGCGCAGCTCAGTGGCGGCGCTGGCACGGCGGAAGCCCCCGGGCAGCTGCGCCCTGCTTGCCTCTGGCCGCCTTGGTCCCCGCTGCAGTCGGAGGAGGAGGAGGAGGAGGAAGAGGGGGACCGGGCGCCCCCCGCCTGCCTGACCCCCTCCATGCTTCGGGGTCCCCGGAGCGCTGCCTCTGCCGCCTTTGCGCTGGGGAGCCTTGGCCATGGCGGAGGCGGCCGGCAAGGGCTCAGGTGAGAGCGCAGGGAGCGCCAGGTAGGAGCGTCCGGTCGAGGGCTCGGGGGGGGGGAGGTTGCTGGAGCCCCCCTCCCCAAATCTTCAGGTCGTTGGAAGCCCCCTCGCCGGTGGGGAAGAGAAGGGGGTACCCAAGAAGTGGGGAGCAGAAGGAGAGCTTTCATTAATTTCCTTGCGCTTGGAGCTCCTTGCCTCTTCCCATTGTCTCTATCTCTCTCTCTCTCTGTCTCTCTCTCTCTCTCTCTCTGTCTGTCTGTCTCTCTCTCTGTGTTTCTCTCTCTCTGTCTGTCTCTGTCTCTCTCTGTCTCTCTCTCTCTCTGTGTGTGTCTCTCTCTGTGTGTGTGTGTGTGTGTAAGAGAGAGAGAGAAAGAAAGAAATATATTCCCCCCCCCAAGCGGGGACTCGCTCTCCGCAGCTCCCAGCCCTTCCCTTACTCTTTTGCTCTTCCTTCCTTCCTTCAAAAAGAGGGAAGAGCTAAAATAATGTTAAAATAATAAATAAAAAGAGCTAAAAAAAAAAAGGGATCGCCCACCTCTCCTTTTCATTCGGGAGCCACCACCACCACCACCACCCCGAATATTTCGGAAGTTGTTAAGTGCAAGAAAAGTCATTGGCGGTAAGTCTTGAATGGAGTTGGCTGGATTTCGAAACAAACCCCGAACTTCAGAATGGGAAAAAGTCTGGGAGGAGGAGGAGGAGGAGGAGGAGGAGGAGGAGGAGGAGGAAAGATCCTGTGGGACTTTCAGATCCCAACAGACAGACATCTGGCCCACAATACACCTGACATCACTATTGTGGAAAAGAAAAAAGCCTGGTTCATTGATACTGCAATAACAAAATATGCATGAATTGAAGAGAAACAGCTGGAAAAAATAACAAAATATCATGATTTGCAAATGGAAGTTGAGCGACTGTGGAGGAAGAAACCAATGGTTGCATCAATAGTAATGGGAGCCCTTGGATTGCCTAGACACATGGAAAATTTGAACTTATCAGACCTGAATATTCTCATTTTGGGGTGGGGGGGAAATCCACCTTACTCGGAACTGCCTATCTACTCAGACGTTACCTTAAAACTCTTATTTAGGTCCTTGGTTAGGACTTGAACTGTTAAGAATTTTACCAGTCCCAGACTGTGAATCAAATTGAAGATTAAGTAGTAATAATAATAACCACCACCACCAACAACAATCTAAAGCGTTTTAGATGGTTCAGTGTCTATGAAACCTTGGGATCCTGTTTTGACATAGAACATGTTTCTGCCAAGACTTTTACTCTTGCTGCCCAGAAAGCTGCAAATTGGCCACCAAAATTTCAATACTTGGGGAAAATGTCATTTTATCTGGCCTTTAGGAGAAGGAAGCCCTTGGTGAGCTGGTGAGGATGAGTGGGTCACCTCAATCTGGTGCAAAGGCTTGGAGCCAATAATTTAATATTTATACGATTCCTGGGATGTTACTTAATATGCTTTGTTTCAAACAGGAATCAAGATGAGACTGGACAGCCACTAGTCAGAAATGGTATAGGGTCTCCTGCTTGAGCAGGGGGTTGGACTAGATGACCTACAAGGTCCCTTCCAACTCTGTTGTTGTTCGTCGTTTAATGACCCCATAATCCCTTGCGGGGTGGAATCGGGGCAACTGAATGGAACTGAGTGTTTACTGGCCAGATGCCCTTCCTGTCGCCAATGCGGAGTTTTTGCCGCAGATATATTCTCATTGTGCCCAGAGAAAGAAATATCTGCCTCTATCTAGGATTCAATTTCCCTTCTGTTATTCTGAATTAACTCTGTATCCTGCACTTTCTAATCCTTTACCTGACAGGCTTTCTGGTTTAGAACTCGGAAATATTAAATTTATTTGCACCGTTGGAAAATGGAGAAGCTCTCTGGTTGGCCTTCTTGCATCATCCCCTTTCACCCCTGTTGATAATCTCCTGCCCCTTTCTAATGAATGGAGTAACTCCACTGGAGTTTCAGTTTACTAAAAGGCAGTGAGGCCAACCCAGCTAATTATTGTCTAATCAGCTGTGTATAATCAGCAAAATTATATCTTTAGCACCAGCTGGCTGGATGAAAGAAGAAAGAACCTCAGCTGTAGAACAGGCCAGGCTGCCTTTAATGGAAGATGGTGTTGAATTTAATTTCTTGAGAGGGTTTAATGCCAATGTTGTCAGTCTCTTAAGTAATTGTTTTCTCCAGTCATGCTCCTGCATGAGAACACAAGGTAGTAGAGAATTATATTTTAATATATATCATACCTATGTATAGATAATGTTAAGGAATTGTGCAGAGTAACCTCTGCTTCTGAAGGCTTGCACAGTGAACCGTAATGTTGCAGTAGATATAAGTAATGATTCAGTCAATAAACAGATAGGTTAAAGTGTATAAAAGTAGTTTACTTAAAGAGATAGCACAGTCCAAATAACAGTCCGAATCATACACGTTCTATCAGTCAGTATTCAGAAGTACAGTAGTCTTCTTACCAGCCTTTCTTTGTCTTAATCAGCAAACAAAGATTTCAACTATCACAGATAGTTAGCTACACACAGAGCTTACTCTCAGACACAAAGTCACTTCAGCAATGAATCAGCAAAAGAGAGAGAACTAACCATGTTCTCTAGCTCCCTCTTATGGCCGTTACTGCCAGTCAGAATGCAACAATGCATTTAAAGCAATATTACATATATACATTTAAACTTTGATTTGTGGCTTGTTTATATTAACCAACCCAACCGTTTGGACAGAGTCCTAACAGATAAAACAGATTAAAGTCTGGATATATGTCTATAGAGACCTTCTAACTCCAGCCTACAACACAGCTCCTTTCAGCAGTTCCAAGAAGGCCCCACACCCATTTGCACCACTCAGGTGACCCTGAGGACACAGATAAACCTCCAAGTGGTCTCAACGACCCTCTAAAAGGATGCAAATGACCAACTGTCTGCAAGGAGTATAAATCCTTCCCTTTCCCCACCATCCAGACAGATCTGAAGAAGCTTCTTGGATGAGAAGCGAAACGTCTTCAAAGACAAACCAGAAAGTCCAGTTATCACCTTTGGGATAAAGTTTGGATAGTGGATGGGGCAGTACCTGGAAAGAGCAGAAGAGAAGAGAAAGAACTAGAGAAGATAACACAATATAAAGACCTGCAAGTAGAAGTGGAACAGCTATGACAAAAGGAAGCAAAGATAGCACCAATTGTCATAAGACTCCTTGGGTGCAAGCCCAAAACATCTGGAGCACCACTTGAAGATCCTCGGCGTTGACAAAATCACCATCAGTCAATTGCAAAAGGCAGCTTAACTCGTAACGGCTTACATCCTGCGATGAAGATACCTCTAACGCTATCAAACATCCACATCTGTCTCCTTGGGGAGGACTTGACAGGTGGACAAAAATGCCAAATCCAGTCTGAACATCTGGCTGACTGTCCTGTAAACCATCATACCAGAATGACACATCTAACATCATCCAACATCAACATCTGTCCCAAATCCTGGGGACTTGACAGGATCAATGCCGAATCCAGCCTGAACATCTGGCTGACTGTCCTGTAAACCATAATATCACAATGACACCTCTAATATCAACGTCAACATCTGTCCCAAATCCTTGGGACTTGATAGGATCAATGCCGAATCCAGCCTGAACATCTGGCTGTCTGTCCTGTAAACCATAATATATACTGTAGGACACCTCTAACATCATCCAACATCAACATATGTCCCAAATCCTGGGGACTTGGTAGGATCAATGCCAAATCCAGTCTGAACATCTGGCTGACTGTCCTGTAAACCATAATACCACAACGACACCTCTAATATCAACATCTGTCCCAAATCCTTGGGACTTGATAGGATCAATGCCAAATCCAGCCTGAGCATCTGGCTTCTGTCTTGTAAACCATAAAGTTACTGCAAGGACACCTCTAACATCATCCAACATCAACATCTGTCCCAAATCCTGGGGACTTGGTAGGATCAATGCCAAATCCAGTCTGAACATCTGGCTGACTGTCCTGTAAACCATAATACCACAACGACACCTCTAATATCAACATCTGTCCCAAATCCTTGGGACTTGATAGGATCAATGCCGAACACAGCCTGAACATCTGGCTGTCTGTCTTGTAAACCATAAAGTTACTGCAAGGACACCTCTAACATCATCCAACATCAACATCTGTCCCAAATCCTTGAGACTTGATTGATTCAATGCCGAATCCAGTCTGAACATCTGGCTGACTGTCCTGTAAACCATAAAGTTTACTGCAAGGGCACCTCTAACATCATCCAACATTAACATCTGTCCCAAATCCCGAGGACTTGACAGGATCAATGCCGAATCCAGCCTGAACATCTGGCTGACTCTGCGACGCACCACAATAAATACTGTAATAACAATGTAGAGATAATTTAAGAGTCTGTATTCTTTTCCCTTGCAGTTCAGCAAATTAATTCCAATTGCATGCCTTCCATTTTCAGCTTGGATGCTATTTGTCTCTTTTCAGATAATCTTCCCGGAGAAGATGTTGTTTTGGCAGGCTCAAACATTATGTCTCCCGTGGCCCCTTCAATAAATTCATTTACGGCGGAATTTCCTCGAAAGCGAAAAGGGAGCGACTCCGATACTCAGTAAGTGTGAATATTTACTTTTTTTTTGTTAAACGACACCCCGGATCAATTTTGCTTTGCATTGAAATGTGCCTGTTATTCCACACCCCATATGTTGGATTTGGAAACTCGGCTGTTTTTATGGGATGGGTATTAATTTTCCTTGAAGCAGTGGAATATCGGACAGCCCCTGGTGCTGACTTTATTATTTTTCTGTTATATGCAAGGAATAAGAGAATTGGGATCTTGCTCATTTTCATACCGTCATGCGCAGTTTTATTTTTGAGTTTATGAAATAATGCAATTGTGAAGTTGACTCTCTGTGAAGTTTCCGAAAGATGCCCTAATTAATTCATGAGCCACGAGCCAAGTTTCAAAAGAAATACAGTCATTTATTAGGAGCAACATTCCGGCAATTATTCCGGTGGAGTCAACTCTGACCTCACGTAATTTACGGGCCCCCATGACCCTGTCTCCCCCCTCCTCCCTGGGCATGTCATAAATCACATTCTCCAATGGACCACGTTGGCAGGCTGTAAAAACCCCACCCCTCCTGCTGACTCCGGTAACCTAGGATACTATCTGGAGAAAGGCATGAATGGAACATCTGTTCAGTTGGGACAGCCCAGCAGCTCCGCCAGTTCTCCCCCCCCTCCTGCTTATGGCAACTTGAAAACTTTGCAAGTTGACAGCAATCTCAGAATAAAACATGCTTTGCGTTACAGGTAGCCCTCGACGTACGGCCACAAGTGAGCCCAACATTTCTGTTGCTAAGTGGATTTTGCCCCGTTTTATGACCTTTCTTGCCACGGTTGTTAAGTGAATCGCTGCAGTTGATAAGTTAGTCACACGGTTGTTAAGTGAATCTGGCTCCCTTGTTGACTTTGCTGGTCAGAAGGTCGGGAAAAAGGCGATCACGTGACCCCGGGACGCTGCAACTGTCGTAAATGTGAGTCAGTTGCCAAACGGCTGAATTTTGATCACGTGGCCAAGGGGATGCCGCAAGGGTCGTCAGTGTGAAAAACGGTCATAAGTCACTTTTTCCGGTGCCGTTGTAACTTTGAACGGTCACTAAATGAACTGTTGTAAGTCGAGGACTACTCTCTAAGGAGTTTAGTCATGTCTGCAAGATCCTTCATCTTCAAATCGTGATTTATTTTCAGTTGTACTGATTTTTCGTTCTTCTGATTAATTTAAATTCTCTTTCCCTAGATATACCTGTGACACTGAAGGCGATGATCTGCAGAGCAGGTAGAATGTTTTATCTAAAATAAAACAAAAAAAGAGTGTGATGAAATTTACCTTCTTGGCTGTGTTTAGTCACATACACAACATTAAGTAAAATCTATTAGCTGAAATGCTCAGAACTTTTCGAAACGTGTTAAAATGGTTAGGTAGAATATTTCTTCACGGTTGGATCCCAAATGGCTATTTCTAGTTTGGCTAGTAAAAAGTATTCAAAACTTTAGAACTCATGGACGTGTGCTCAAAGAAACCAAGTTCAAAAGAACTTTCAGAGTACTTGATTCAGACAAACCCGAGTAAAATGGTGTTTAGTTGATTGGAAGAAGTAATGATAATCTAACTGAGTAAAATATAGAAGTGGAAAACTCCAAATTGCATTTTATGACCAGTTTTACACACACACACACACACACACACACACACACACACAGAGCAAACTCCATTTAAAATTAAAATTCTTTTCAGCTTCCATAATTCTGTTATCAAATCAAATCCCCATTTTTAATAATTACTAAAATGTTTATTGATGCTAATTGATAACATCTTGTTCGTATTTCATTGATATAAATATAAAGAAACATTTTTTTTCTAGCACTGTAGAAGAATAACTGGAATGTGTGTGTGTGTGTGTGTGTGTGTGTGTGTGTGTGTGTGTGTGTGTGTGTGTGTGTGTGTGTGTGTATATATATATATATGTTACATATTTTTACATAAATAAAGGGAGACTAGTATAGTTCTATTTCAAGCTATTTAGCTCTCATCAGCTAGCCACACCCTTATGGGATTAGAACCCGGGCCCCTTGCCTAACAAGGCAAGTGATTAAACCTCTGAGCCACAGGATTCTTCTCCCTATCTGCATGTTCCAGGGACAAGGATATATATATGCATATATATATGTACAGTATATATGTATATATATCACATTTTTTGCTGATAAATAAATAAAGGGAGACTAGTATAGATCTATTTCAAGCTATTTAGCTCTCATCAGCTAGCCATACCCTTATGGGATTCGAACCTGGGCAACTTGCCTTGTTAGGCAAATGCTTTATATATATATATTCTTACTACAACTTATTTTTTTTAAAAAAATTATCCTGTTTTCATGGAAGTGGGTAAGTTATTTCAAGTGTTTAAAGTATCCACCACTGAGGAATGTTTTTGTAATAAGCAGTATAATATTGTAATTTTAATCCTTTTTCGTAGGAGTGAAGATGAAGAGCATGTGAAAATTAAATATTTCAGGTAACTACAAATTAGACAATAATGTATTTTCCAAAGGAAAATTAAAGCTTAAAATTAATTTTGGGTATTGTGATACAAACAAGAGATCTCTGCATACTTTCTTGCAAAATCTGTTTAATGGCATAGATCATGAACCATCACATGTAATTTCTTCTTTATTTTTATTGTAGGGTCCTATTAAAATTGGATTTCAAAGTATTTGTTTAGATAGGATGGTTTTTACAGGATTTGGTTCGGAATCCTGATTTGATAATTGAGAAAAATAACCCAATTCAGTTTGAGCCAAACTCAACTCCACTCTGTTTTATTGATTCTCACCGAAAATTGATGGATGATTAATTTTATTAATTAATTAATCAATTAACAGTAATTTTTTGTAGACCATCTTGTGTGAATTTCCCATCAGTGCTAATCCTTAGGGAAAAATGAAACTTCACTTAACAATTTTCAGGCAAATAAGCCGAACCTTTGTTGTGCTTTGTGTCATTAAATGTCGACTCTTAGAAATAGGAACTACCTCTTCAATTTTATTTTTTTTTTGTCTCTTGTAAATATTGTGTAAATTTCAGGGCAGTTGACTCTTCTAGGGAATAAACTGTAATAAGTAGTAAAGATCAAAGATTACCCGTACTCCAGTTTTTTTGTAAAGAAACTTGAATAAATGACTATTGAATCCCAACGATCTCATTAAGTCTTTTTATGATGGTTCCTTGGTTCCCTTTTGTATGCCAACTAATAAATCCTCAATTTACAAAATTTCGTTTACTGACCGTTCGAAGTTACAACTGCATTAAAAAAAGCTACTTATGACCGTTTTTCACACTTACGACCGTTGCAGCACTCCCCCGGTCACGTGATCAAAATTTGGACGCTTGGCAACTGGTTCATATTTATGACGGTCGTAGCGTCCCGGGGTCATGTGATCCCCTTTTGCGACCTTCTGACCAGCAAAGTCCACCAGCGAAGCCAGATTCACTTAACAGCTGCAGTGATTTGCTTAACAACCATGGCAAGAAAAGTCGTAAAATGGGGCAAAACTCAGTGAACCAATGTCTCGCTTAGCGACAGAAAATTCGGGCTCAATTTTGGTCGTAAGTCGAGGCCTACCTGTAATTTGAGGGTTTTTCTTGTTCTTCACCATAAATTGTAAACTTCCAGTTTTTGCTGCTAACCCAGATTTGCATAAGCTGTTAGCAGACTGAAAATATTCCATATTTTTCTGATTCTCCATAGGATTCAGGCTACTCAGGATTCTGTTTGGCTGTTCATAGATGAGAGATTGTGGTTTTTATTTTATTCTTCATCGATTCTGCTATTCTGGCCATAGCTTAAATCATTACTTTTTTTTTTTTTTTGTATAGACAAAGCTTTGCAATTTTTTTTTCCCAGAGTTTCATATTTAAGAATGACTTAAATATGAAAGAAGACATGAGCTTCTTTGTAGCAACTGGCCAACAATATTTTAGTGGTGTGGGGAGAGAGATTATTTTAATAGGAAAATACATTTTTGGTCTTTTTCCCCCCCCTTAGGGAGGCTCACAGCCAAACAGAGAAAAGAAGAAGAGACAAAATGAACAACCTGATAGAAGAATTATCGGCTATGATACCTCAATGCAGTCCGGTGGCTCGTAAGCTGGATAAGCTCACCGTATTAAGAATGGCTGTGCAGCATTTAAAGTCAATGAAAGGCAAATACGAAATACTATCAAAAATTCCGAACGGTGATTCAAAAGCCGTCCTTCTGAATCATCATCATCCTCTTTTAACGATCCCATAATCCCTTGTGGGGTGGAGTCTGGGCAACTGAATGGAGCTAGCAGAATGTTTACTGGCCGGATGCCCTTCCTGTCGCCAATGCGGAGTTTTGTTCAGCAGATATATTCTCATTATGCCCAGAGAGAGAAATATCTGCCTGTTCAGCCCCAGCGATGAGCCACCAATAATACGCACACACAAACTGCAAAACACTGTTCTTTTACTAATAAATGTCTCCTAATAACTTCTTAGGAACAACATAATAATTTGAAAACAAAATAAAGGCAGAATAGGGGTTTCCAAATCTCCGCTGGTAAATGTCTAATCTTTAACAGCTGGCTGGAGTCCAAGAGATACTAGAGCAGCTCTTACGATATCTGGCAAAACTCCCAGAACTTGAAATGCAAGAAACAAGACCCATACTGGAACAAGTACATGAGCAGACTGGAGTCACAAAGTTAAAGAGGGATATCAAACGGTTGTTTCCTGCAACAAGGCTCAGCATGGTCAGGGCTTAAATAGTCTAAGGGTGTGGCCACTTAGCCTGCAGCTCTACTCTCGAGGAGACCTCCTCCTGAGTAGCCACTCTTGCCTTCTAGCAGCCCTGCGTGCCCAAGCATTGAGAAGAAGAGGCTCCTCCTCTTCTTCTTCGGCCCTGATGGGCTCCTCAGGAGGTACAGAAGGCCCTGGTTGACTCTCAGCCTCCTCGCTCTCTGACTCGGGCGCCAGGTGCACGGGCCAATGGTACCGTGCCACAACCGCCTCATCGTCCTCGGGATCTATGAGCACCGGCACGGGACACTGGCGGGCCACAACAAACCTTTCCTTTTTTTGTAGTAGGTTGGCT
>QLTV01004269.1:40102-52142 GCA_003457575.1 Thermophis baileyi | reverse complement strand
AGGCCTCTGTACTGGCCTAATCAGGCTCCCTTCGCCTCATAGGCCCACTGTGTGAGGGAGGGAGCCCGGTCAATCAAAGCCCTCTGTACTGGCCTAATTCCGCTCCCTTCATAGGCCGACCGCTGTACTGGCCTAATCAGGCTCCCTTCCCTCTCTCATTCCCTTCCCCCTCCCATGCGCTCTAGGACGCAGCACTCACTCTCCTTAACGGCCCAGGCCTTCCAGAGTTATGCTGGAACACACACACACAGACACACACACACACCGAGGGGTGCTAGGGGTGTCTTACCCCCACAGTATTTGTTTCCAGAGGGTAAGTCATCTGTGTACCAAGTTTGGTTGAAATTGCTGGAGCCGTTCCAGAGTTATGCTGGAACATACATACATACATCCTTTTTTATATATATAGAAGAAAGAATATATGCTGTGTGTGTGTGTATGTATGTGTGTGTATGTATGTATGTATGTATGTGTATATATATATAACACACACACACACACACACACAGAGTATATATTCTGTATATATACAGTATTCTGTGTGTAATTTCTGCATCATTATTTGGGCAGTTACCACCACCACCCCCGTCACCCAGGGGCTTGAAACAATTTAAATCCTGTATCAATTTAGCTACTCTATGCATTTCATGACAGGTTATACCAGTGATGGCGAACCTTTTCGGCACCGAGTGCCCAAACCGGAATGCGTGTGCATGTGTGTGCATGTGCGTACACTGGAGCGCCGGAATCCT
Source organism: Thermophis baileyi (assembly GCA_003457575.1). Lineage (NCBI taxonomy): Eukaryota > Metazoa > Chordata > Lepidosauria > Squamata > Dipsadidae > Thermophis > Thermophis baileyi. The sequence goes on along the minus strand of QLTV01004269.1, from coordinate 51,390 downwards.
GAAGACCAGCTGGCCGGCGCGTGCATGCCTGTTTTTTGGGTGTTTTTCATGCCGTTTTCAGGCTGTTTTTCGGGCCATTTTCAGGCCATTTTCAGCCCAAAAAACAGCCAGTTTTTGGCCCATTTTCCGGGCCGTTTGTGGCCCAAAAAACAGCCCGGAAAACAGCCTGTTTTTTTGCCATTTTCCGGGCCGTTTTCTGGGCTGTTTTCAGGCTGTTTTCAGGCTCCGGCGCCCGCGAAGACCACCTTCTGGCAGCAGAAACCAGAAGAGCAGCTGGCGACGGCGCGCGTGCCCACAGACAGGGCTCTGCGTGCCACCTCTGGCACGCGTGCCATAGGTTTGCCATCACGGGGTTATACCTTTTAATAAATTTTGGTCAAAAAAATGCCAGACTCCTCCTGAGTTAAGGGATCTAGGGTTCAAATCTTGAGAGAGCAAGCAGATTTTTATCTGGTAGAACTGAAGCTTGAACATTTTTCTCTGTCTGCATAAGTTGTCATAAATATTCAATTTAAAATGATGCTGAAAACTACTTTTTCTAATAGATCAACCCCGTTCTTCTGAATATTTTTTTCAGAAAGGAACAAAAAAACCCCCACTGTAACTTAGCCATGATGTAGAAAGCAAGTTGGACAACTGCTGATAAGCTTCTTATAGTATTTCTCTGTATTGTTGTACTGGAAGTTTCTTCATTCTCCAACAATACTTCTTTAGAACATTCCAATTCCCAAACCAATTCTTGTCCTTGTTCCAAATGTCATTCATGCATGTTTCTTAATAATTTAGAAAACAAAAACTATTTATATCATGTGAAAATGGAGACTTATGCATCCGAATATTATTCCTCCTAAAAGAGGAATACTTTGTATTCTGTATTATTATTTTCTTTCTACAATGTCTGGATTAGAGTTAGACTTATAATAACTTTATTGTCACTTTAAATGTACACTAATTGGCATACATTAAAATGAAATTTCATTGTATACAGCTCTCAAAGGGTCACCACCTCCAATATACACTACATAAACATGACAAATAAATAATTCTGCATATACCCACATATATGACACAGAGAAACAACACAGTCTAGTTCGGATGTATACATGTACATGGCGAGAAAAATGAATCTTGCGAGTTTACCAGACGGATGGCATAGGGAACAAAGCTGTTACAGAATCTGGTAGTCCTGCTAGCAATACTTCGAAACCTCCTCCCAGAGGGAAGCAACACAAACAGACTATGAAGGGGGTGTGTGGGATCTCTGACAATGCTTTAAGCTCTAAGCACATAGTGCATATACAGAATCTGGTAGTCCTGCTAGAAATACTTCAAAACCTCCCCCCAGAGGGGAGCAACACAAACAGACCAGGAAGTGGGTGTGTGGAGTCTCTTAACAATGCTTTGAGCTCTAAGCACATAGCGCTTATAAGCAGTATCCTGAATAACGGGAAGTGAGCTTCCTATAATCTTCTCGGCTGTCCTTACCACTCTCTGTATGGACCTTCTATCTGAGGCACTGCTACCACCAAACCAAACAATGATGCAGTTTGTTAAAATGTTCTCAGTCATGCCTCTGTAAAAAGTGGCCAGGACAGAAGGAGAAAGATGTGCTGTCCTCATACGACGCAGGAAATGCAGACACTGGTTTGCACGCTTCACTAAGGATGACGTGTGGAGAGACCAATTCAGATTGTTAGTTATCTGCACCCCCAGATACTTAATACTGTTGCCCACCTCTACAGCTGCATCCTTGATACTGAGTGGAGTATGACTATGCTGGCTCTTTCTAAAATCTACAATGATCTCCTTTGTTTTATTAACATTTAGAACCATAGAATTCTTTATTCTTTATTGGCCAAGTGTGATTGGACACACAAGGAATTTGTCTTTGGTGTATATGCTCTCAGCGTACATAAGGAGAATAAAATACATTCATCAAGAATAAAAAGATGCAAAACTTAGTGATAGTCAAGGTTACTAATAAGCTATCAAATTGTACTAGGATCGTAATACTAATACTACCTGTATTTGCAATAACCACACTGGTTGGATTTATACAAGTCAAATAAACAAGTCAACCACATTTTAGGCTAGCATGACATCTTCATCTAACCAAGACTTGCAAGACTTATGCAATTCTGATTATCCTCTGAACCAGGTTACTTTTATTGCACCAGTCCACCAGAGCCTTCACCTCTTCCCTATAAGCATCTTCATTGTCGTCCCGGATAAGACCTATGATTCATAGCAGATTTGGCACAGCAGTCGTGGGTCATCAAGGTGAACAGTAGCAGACTCAAGACACAGCCCTGTGGGGAACCTGTACTCAAGGAGATGGAGTTGGAAACTTTTCTTCCAACTCACACAAACTGGGGCCTATCAATAAGGAAATCAAACCAGTTACATAAAGGAGTATTAAAACCTAATAGGCCCAGTTTGTTCACCAAATGCTGAGGAATGATTGTGTTGAATGCCAAACTAAAATCAACAAACCACATTCGCACATCATTATTCTCCTCCAGGTGATAAGGTCTTGGTTCATACAACATTAAAGCATAACACAGAGTTTTCAAAGCTCAAGACTGAGTTCGTTCTCTATATTAATTCAATATAGTTTGTTTGGTCCACCATTCTGTGTGCATGGAACCCCTTTGACCACAAGACAACTAAGAATTTCCCCTGGATCCAGGAAACTTACCAAATTCATTGGTTCCCCCAGTTTGTTCTAATAGAGTCATTGGCATTGTATCAGAGTTTGTTGCAGAAAAATCAATTTCCAGAAGCACACACAGATAACTGATTCAGCTGGATTCATTAACTTCTTTATAAACATAATAACAGATGAATTTACAATACAATTAGCAGAGTTCTTCTTCAATGTAGCAACAGTTACAAGCAAAACATAAGCAGTTTCTAGTTCAGAGTTCAGAGAGAGACAGGAGACAGAGTGGGCTGAGCCACGCCCAGCCTTAAGCTTAAGTTTCAATTTTGATTCTCTGCACAGACTCAGAAGTGTTTAAGCTCCCATTGGCTGACTTAGTTGCTATGCCTATTCATTGGCTGACCTTGTTACCATTGGCTCTCCCAGTCATGAATATTCTAACACATTGTCACTGCAGAAATAGTCAGATACAATTTGGATGGAGACAGAGTTTGATACCACACTAGATAGTCTTCTCCTAGGGCCAAAAGTGAAGTATTGTAGAAGACCAAGACAAAAAGCAAACTTCATACCAAAACACACAAGGAAAAACTCATCTGCTCCCTCCCTTTTGACCATTTATTTTTCAAGCACTTGCCAACCTTTTGATCTCTTTTTAACATTTAATTTTAAGGAAACGTAAGAACATGACTAAAAAAGGAGAAAAGAGTGAAATGTACAAATTATAAACATTGGATAAGAAATTACAAAATGTTAAGAAAAAGGAATTCTTTGTTATGATGATGATAATGATGATATCCATTCAGTCGTGTCCAACTCTTGGCGATTCTATGGGTCAGGTCTCTCCATATCTTCCAATCTTGCACTACTTCTTTGAGTTTTTCTATGCTCTGGCTGGTGTCAGCTTTGATAGTGTCCAGCCACCGTGTTCTTTGACGGCCTGGTTTCCTTTTATCACTAACTCTTCCAAACATAATTGCTTTCTCCAGTGAATCCCCCTGCACGACATGGCCAAAATAAGTGAGACGTAGTTTTGTGATTTTTCCTTCCAGTGACATGTCTGGTGTTATGTGCTCCAGTACTTGCTTCTTAGTCACCTTTGCTGTCCAAGGAATACGCAGGAGCCTTCTCCAGCACCATAGCTCAAACAAGTTGATTTTCTTCCTCTCTTGCTTTTTTAAGGTCCAACTTTCACAACCAAAGGTAGCTACGGGGAACACAGTAGAGCAGACTAACTTACATTTGGTTGCCAGGCTGATGTCCTTGCTTTTCCATATTCGGCTCATGTTCATCATTGCTCTGTGACCCAGTGCAATCCGATGTTTTATTTCTGGGCTGCATTCATCTCAGGCTGGAAAAGGCCATTGTCTGACCAGTGTAACTCACTGACACCCAGGAGATCAATTTCCAACCTGATCATCTCACGTTTGACAATATCTAATTTACCCTGACTCATTCTTCTGACATTCCATGTGGGTATCCAGTGTATCGCTGTACAACGCAGACATTTGCTTACACCACTGGCTGTCTCAGCAACTGGGATTCCTGTTGTCCTATCGTTGGGGACTCTATCTGACATGCTTGAGATGCTTTTCATAGAATTTTCTTGGTGGCTTTTTTGTGGAGTAGGTCGCCAGGTCTTTCTCCAACCCTGTAAGTCACTTTTCGACAGCTGCCCAGGGACACCAACTGCCCCAGTCCTTTGGGCAGGGCAACCTGGGCAACAATCAAGCCAGTATGGGATTCTTTTTCTGTTATCTCATGTTAATGGGTTTGTGGATACTCTTAGTCTAGCTCCTCAGTTGAGACCTGTCTGGCTTGGGTGACCTTTCTGGTATACTTCCTGGTGGTATACCTCCAGGATAGCTCTCAAACTTAACAGAACACACAAGCCCCTCCCCTGCAACAAGGGGGTATCCACATGGAGGACTCTGATGTTGATATTGTACATCTTGGCACCAATGACCTGTCTGAAAAAGATGTACTTTCTGTGCAGAATTACTTCCAGAGCTTGGGGTTGGAACTTAGCAGGATAGGCTGTAGTCTTACTTTTTCAGAGGTTTTACCTGTATATAAGGAGCAAAAAGGAAAAGGCAAGCGTATAGCGGAGTTCAATGTGTGGCTAAAGGAGTGCTGTAAAGCGGAAGGTTTTGGTTATATTAGTCATGATGTCTGCAGGTGGTCTGATGAAAAGCTGTACAAAAGAGATGATTTGCATCCATCAAAGAAAGGGACTTAGTACTAAATTCAGGGATTTTCTGGAGAAACATTTAAACCAGGTGTCGGCAACCTGCGGCTCCAGAGCCGCATGCGGCTCTTTGGGCCCTGTGCTGCGGCTCCCTGTCCCATCACTGGCTGGCCCCGCCCCTCGCCCTCCCCACTCTCGCCTGGCCTGAGAAGGTAAGGGCGACAGCGGGGGATGGAGAAGCGGCCTGGGCTGATTCTCCGGCGCCTCACTCTTGTGGAGCTTCTTCCGGCCCTTGTTGGTGCTGGGCATGCCTCAGTCGCTTGGGGAGACGCGCAACCTGCTCTCTGCCCCAAGACACTGGCCTGGCCCAGCTGCGACCGACGCCGGCCTCGCTAACACGAGAGCTGGTGGGGTGGGAATGGGATCTGGGAGGAGGGGACATCGGAAAGGGGGACGGGCCAGCAGCGCCCAGCCACGGTTTTAAGAGGTTCAGGGCAGTGGGAAAAGGGAGCTGGCCCCGCCGAACCTCGCACGCCCACCCCGGGGGTCAGGCTCGGAGAAAGCCCTCGCCAAAGACGCTCGCCCCTCAGCCGGTCTCCCCACCTCTCTCTATGTCTCTCTCTCTCTTCTGTGTATCTCTCTCGCGCTCTCTCTCTGTCTCTGCATCTCTTCTCTCTCTCTCGGAAAGCCACGTCTGGGCCAAGCCAGCAAGCTCTCCTTGGGGCGCTTCGCTACTCCTTTTATTTCTTCTTTTTGGAAATCCGGGCTGGCTGAGGAACAATCGCCAGCCGCAGCGGAGGCTTCCCTTCGGGCGACCCTCCTCCTCCTCCTCCTCCTCCCCCTCCTTCTCCTCTCGCAACCCCCTGGCCGGTTGTGGCGGGGCCGGGAGGGTGCGCACGTGCGGGGAGACCCTCCTCAAGCGAGCGCCAAAGCGCAGCAAAGGCACGCACGGGGTGGGCGGCCGCTCGCTTAAGGAGGGCGTTTGAACTGTTGAAATCCCTATTTGCTGAAGAGCCCGTGTTATGGCACCTGGACCCGTCCAGACCATTTGTAGTGCAAGCGGATGCCAGTGAAGTGGCAGTGGGTGCGGTGCTACTACAGGCAAATGAGGAGGGGACCCTCCAACCGTGTGCATACACGTCAAGAAAATTAAATGACACTGAACGCAATTGGCCCATTTGGGAGAAGGAGGCATTTGCGGTTCGGTGGGCTCTGTTAACGTGGAGGCACCTGTTGGAGGGTGGAACTGTCCCCTTTGAGGTCTGGACGGATCATAAAACCTTAGAAGCTCTTCAGTCACCACATAAGCTGTCCCCAAAACAGGTACGGTGGGCACTGTATTTCCGGAGGTTCAATTTCCGGTTGAAATACCTTCCAGGGGGGAAAAACTTCTTGGCGGATGCATTGTCCCAAAAGCCACAATATGATAGTGGCAGAGAGGTAATAGTCCAGGCGATGATTCCTGCAAGGTTGGTCCAATCGACCCCAGACATGTCCACCGTGGCTACTACCTTGAGCAGTGACGAGAACATACCCCTTTCTATACAGGAAGCCCTCGCTACCGATCCGTGGTTCCAAGAGAACCAAACATGGCTTACACAGAGGGAGGGCTTTGCTTGGAAGGGGTCCAAGCTGTATGTGCCCAGTACTGTGTGGCTGACTGTACTACGGTGGTGTCATGATGTCTGTCCAGCCGGTCATTTCGGATTTTTAAAACTCTACATTTAGTAAACAGACAGTTTTGGTGGCCGCACATGAGGAAGGACATTGAAGAGTATGTGCGCAGCTGTACAGTGTGTTGCACCATGAAAGCTCGGCCGGGGAAACCTCATGGTCTTTTACAGTTAGTGGCAGAGCCGAGCCAACCATGGCAACAAATAGCCATGGACTTCATTGTGGATTTGCTGGAGAGTCAGGGAAATACCGTCATATGGACAGTTATCGATCTATTCTCTAAGCAGGCACACTTCGTTGCCTGCCCCGGACTACCATCAGCTAGGAAGTTAGCAAAGTTGTTCATTGTACACATCTACCGCCTCCATGGTATTCCACAGAGGATAATATCGGACAGGGGGGTTCAGTTTACCACCAAATTCTGGAGGAAATTCTTGGAAAGGGTAGGATCCAAACAGGGATTAAGCTCTGCATTCCATCCAGCCACTAACGGGGCAGTTGAGAGAGCCAACTCGATGGTAGAAAGGTACCTGCATTGTTACGTAAACCATCAACAAATGGATTGGGCCGACCTACTCCCATTCACAGAGGTGGCGTACAACAACGCAGTACACGCTAGTACCGGCTTCACCCACTAACGGGGCAGTTGAGAGAGCCAACTCGATGGTAGAAAGGTACCTGCATTGTTACGTAAACCATCAACAAATGGATTGGGCCGACCTACTCCCATTCACAGAGGTGGCGTACAACAACGCAGTACACGCTAGTACCGGCTTCACCCCGTTCAGGGTGGCTACTGGACGGGAGTTCGTGCCAATACCCGAGTGTCCCCAAAACACCATGGACGGCGACCCGGGTGTAGGGGAGTGGATGGCCCAAACGCAGCAGGTGTGGAAAACCGTCAAAGTGGCTTTGCAGCTAGCCGCCGACAGGTATAAGCGGCAAGCCGACAAAACCCGAAGGATGCAGGCTCCTTTTTATGTGGGCCAATGGGTATTCTTATCCACTAAATACTTGAAACTACACCTCCCATGTAAGAAGCTGGGTCCTAAGTAGATTGGGCCTTTCCCAGTGGTGCGGGTGATCAACCCCGTTTTGATGCAGCTTCAACTGCCTCGTTTGTTGGGGAAAACCCACCCTGTTTTCCACTGCAGCCTCCTGCGCCCTGCCCACTCATCCCCTTTCAGGGACCCAACCCCTATGCCACCCCCGCCACTCAGGGTGGATGGGGAGCAATATTATGAGGTGGACAAAATACTTGACGCCAGGTGGTGCAGGGGGAAATTGCAGTACCTTATTTTGTGGAAGGGATATCCCCTCTCAGAAGCCTCGTGGGTGTCAGAACGGGACGTATGAGCCCCCAGGCTAGTCGCTAGGTTTCATAGAAAACATCCTAGTAAGCCTGGGGGAACTACGTCCCAACAACTCTAGACTCACCGTGTTCTTTTCGTTACAGACATCGGCTCAGTGGTAGAGGGGGGCTGCATGTCAGCTCCTGCATACTGGCTGTCTGGGAGCTGCCATTCGATGGGGAGAGGCTGCACGGAACCAACCGTCTTTGAGCAGCTTGGAAACTAATGCAAGGAGCGATTCTCCTTTAAGGACAGCAAGGCAGCTGAAGACTGGCTTATGGAGAAGCACAGCTCATTTCCGGACCACGGGGGAGGGACGTGCGTGAATGGGTGGGTGGTGATTAATGAATATAAGGTGATGGGGAGCACGGGTGAGCAGCCCTAACAAGAATTTCTCTTTGAGATTGTCAGTGAGTGCCAGGAAAGAAGTAAAGCAGACATTAGCAAACCAGGTTTGTGTTTGATTGTGTTCCTTTATTTTTCTTTTCGTTTTGGAACCTGACAGAGGGTCTCCCCGTGCGTGCGCACCCTCCTGGCCCTGCCACAGCTTGCCAGGGGGTCATGAGAGGAGAGGGAGGGGTAGGAGGGTCGCTGGAGCCTTAGTGCAGGAGCGAAGTGGCCCTGTACCTGCCTTCACGCCACATTTGCGCGTAAGGCAGCCTTCGTTTCCTGCCGCTTCGGGCTGGAGCTCGCGCCCTCCGCGCTCGGCTGAAGAGCTGCTGGGGGGAGGGGACGACACAGCAAGGTGATGGCCGGAGCCTTAGTGCAGGAGAGAAGCCGTGTCCTGTTGCGTCCTGTTAAGACCCTCCTTAAGTGAGTGGCCGCCTGACCCGCGCATGCCTTTGCTGAGCTTTGGCACTCGCTTGAGGAGGGTCTCCTCACATGTGCGCACCCTCCTGGCCCTGCCACAGCCAGGGGGTCACGAGAGGAGGGGGGGAGGAGGAGGACGGTCGCCCTAAGGGAAGCCTCCGCCGCGGCTGGCGATTGTTCCTCAGCCAGCCCGGATTTCCAAAAAGAAGAAATAAAAGGAGTAGCGAAGCGCCCCAAGGAGAGCTTGCTGGCTTGGCCCAGCTGCGGCTTTCTGAGAGGGGGGGGGAGAGAGAGACATAGAGAGACACACACACAGTGATACACAGAGAGAGGGGGAGAGGGGGAGAGAGAGAGATACAGAAGAGAGATACACACACACACACACACACACACACACACAGACATAGAGACACACACACAGAGAGAGAGATAGAGAGAGGGAGAGATAGAGAGAGAGGTACAGAGGGGGAGAGGGGGAGAGAGAGACATAGAGAGATACAGAGAGAGAGGGGGAGAGAGAGGGAGAGGGGGAGAGAGATACAGAGAGATACAGAAAGGGGGGGAGAGAGATACAGAGGGGGGAGAGGGGGAAGAGGGAGAGAGAGGGGGGAGAGAGAGACAGAGGGGGAGACAGATACAGAGAGTGGAGAGAGGGAGAGGGGCAGAGAGATACAGAGGGGGGAGAGGGGGAGAGAGAGACATAGAGAATGGTTTTGTGGCTGGGTTGGCATGGCTAGGGGGGTCATGTGTCTGGGTGGGAGTGAGTGACATCGAGTTGGCCACGCCCACCCAGGTTTTGTGGCCCCCGGTGGGTTTTTTTTTCTGTGGGAAACAGGTCCAAATGGCTCTTTGAGTGTTTAAGGTTGCAGACCCCTGATTTAAACTAAACGGGGACAGAGAGTTAATTGATACAGAACATTTCTATCCCCAGCAATATAAAACTAATAGGGTTATCAGTACTTCTAACATACATGTTTGTGCAGGTAAGAATATCAACCTTGCTGTCAAGGAAAATCAAGCTTTTGATAGTGTGTGCCTGTCAGTATATAAGAGTTCATGAATTGGGATAGACATGGTAACAGGTCAGCCAATGGGGACTGTTTGGTGACCCAGACGGCTCAGAGCCTGGCCGTGGCTTAGGTTCACTGATCTGTATATATATGACTGCCTCTGTACAATATATTAGTCTCTGTATCTCTCTACTCTGTAATGACTTGCTTCTGTGATTATTGATTCTGTACTTCTGGATTCTGAGTTTTGGTGGTTCTGGCTTCTGCTGTATGGTATTGTATATAAAGAAGTTTCTTTTATAAATGAATCCTGCTGAGTTATTTACTTGTGTGCTGGTTGGATTGCTGCAAACTCTAACAGGTTTTGGGCCCAGAGCACACAGAAAGACTGAACTGTAATTAAGCCAAGGGACTGCCTGTGTTAATAGAGAAACACAAGGCAGGCAGGATGGCTGTTGAATTCAAGGAGAGCTCTCTGCCTCGATTGGGACAGAAGAATTATATTATTTGGGCTGCAAAGATGGAATGTTTCCTGAAGGCTAAGGAGCTCTGGGATATTGTTATTAATCCACCCCAGGGGCCATTAGCAGCAGCAGATCAAAGGCAGCATGATAAGACACTGGCCTACATCATCTTAAGTTTAGAAGATGAACAATTCTTGAATGTAGCTGATTTAAAGACTGCAAAGGAAGTCTGGCTGAAGTTGAGAAGTGTGCATGTGAGAGTGTCAGCATGCAATATTGTGCATTTATCGAGAAAATTGTACAGAGCCCAGCTTGAGCCACATGATTCTGTGGAGCAGCATTTTGTACACATGCAGACTCTATTTGTTGAGTTAGAACAGCGTGGAATGAAGATTCCTGAATCTCAGAGGGTGCTGTTGGTGTTAAATAGTCTTGATGAAACGTGGGACATTGTTTCAGCAGTTTTTGAGTGCAAACCAGAGCAGGAGTTGCGTATGGAGGCCCTAAAAGCCTGTTTAATTTCTGAAGAGCAGAAATGCCATTTTAGAAAAAGCCACGAGGAGAAATTCCTGAGGTGGGGGCCCAAGGAGCAGAGAGAGAACTGCAACAGACAAGATGTCTGCACAGAGAAATGTAACAGACTGGCTGTCTGCAGAGTCCAGAAAAGTAACAGAAGAGACCGGATTATAGCCCAGCAAAGACTTTCTAAGCAGAAAGAACAGGAACAACGGAGGTGTTTCATCTGTGGGGAAAGGACTCATTTAAAGAAGGACTGTTTACAAAGAAAGAACTATTTGCAAGGAAGAAATTATTTGCAAGACAGAGACTGTTTGCAAGGAAGAAAATCAACTGATGGACAAATTGCTGTGGCAAAAGTTAGCTATTGTAATAGCAGAGACAAATGGTTAATAGAGAGTGGGGCTAGTCAAACAATTGTTAATAATTCTAAATTGTTTTTCAGAATGGATCCAGCTGGTGGAGATGCAGTAGCCTTGGCAAATGGCCAGAAAGCTAAAATCACTGGAAAAGGCAGTGTAATAATTCCATGTTTGGAGGAAAAGTTTGGTAACCTATTACCATGTTTCGCCGAAAATAAGACATGTCACGATAATAAGCCCAAGTGGACTT
>QLTV01004269.1:4423-19446 GCA_003457575.1 Thermophis baileyi | reverse complement strand
CAGATCCTCAGAGAGTTCATTGCCATGAGGTGCCATGTTGAACTTCCAGTGACCAGTATGAGAGAGTGAGAGTGATAACACCAAATTTAACACACCTGCTCCCCCTTCACACCTGAGACCTTGTACCACTACAGAGTCACATGACACCCGGGAGGGAAAACAGCAACTTGGGCCCCATTTGGACATTACCACTTAGGGGTGTACTCACTTTTGTTGCCAGCAGTTTAGACCTTAATGGCTGTGTGTTGCGTTGTTTTGAGGGGACAGCATTTACACTGTTATACAAGCTGTATACTCACTACTTTACATTGTAGCCAAGTGTCATTTCTTCAGTGTTGTCACATGAAAAGATATACTTAAATATTTACAAAATGTGAGGAGGTGTACTCACTTCTGTGACATACTGTATATGCTTCAACATATCTTATGTTTCTCCAAAGTTGACAGGGCAAAATATTTGCTTCCAAAATTCTCAACTTCCTTCTAGAGACTAAATATTTTTTAATCCAGTTATATAGTATCCAGAGTTCTATCACAAAATGACACCCAGTTTTTTATGGAATAATTCAGTTAATTGTGTTTCCTTCTTGAGTATTTAAAATATTACTATATGTTTGCTTCATAGGATTTTGATTTAGTACAGTTATTGTCTATTCCAGGGGTGTCAAACTCAAGGCCTGGGGGCTGGATCCGGGGGCCGCCCTAGAAAAAGCAAAGGACCGGCCCATGGTGCTTCTGCCAGCAAAAATGGCGCTCGGGAGGGCCGCATGCGGCCCTCCCAGGCTCCATTTTCAGCTGTGACGGCCTCCTGCCACCCTCTGCCAGTGAAAATGGAGCTTGAGCTCCGTTTTCAGTGGCAGAGGGTGGCAGGAGGCCGTCACAGCTGAAAATGGAGCTCTGGAGCCTGTTTTCGCTGGCAGAGCGCTCGGGCCACCACAGACGCCCCCGACACAAGTGACGTCAAGCTGGCCATGCCCACCCTGGCCACGCCCACCCCTCCCCCGAGGTCAAACACAACCCTGATGCGGCCCTCAATGAAATTGAGTTTGACACCCCTGGTCTATTCCTAGAGACCTTAGTATTTTTCATGTTTAGATGTAATTCAAGCATATATGTCTTGGGACAGTATTGTTCCTTACTCTCTTCACTTTATTTCATTATCTTATCTGCGTTCATAGTACGGTTGTGAAAATTTCAAAAATGCGTCAGAAGAAATGTTTCAGTCTTTGACCAAATGCATCACCTATTTTTAGTAATTACTAAAGCTTATGTAATTCTATTCATTAAAACAGCACCAGCATTATTTTCATATTTCCAAACAGAGCACACATCTAGACATTCCTCACATCAAGTTTAAGAAAGCAGCCTCCTCATCAGTTCATATACAGTATATATATTTTTAAAAAGGTCTCTACAGGTGGTCTTCACATTACAATGGCAATTGGGACAAGAATGTCCATTGCTAAGCGATGTGGTCATAAACCATATGTTACATGAAAGCATTGCTTAACAATGGCAATCCCAGTTGTCACTGTAACCCCAGGACCATGTTTGTTGTTAAGTGAGGACCTCATGTATGGGGAATAATATGGGATGAGGTAGAGTCCCAGGCAAATAGGCAGAGCTATGCGTGGATGGGTGTCACAGATAGGTACTACAGCCCGTGGGCAGGTGGGTGAGTGCTAGGGCCAGACACTAAGGAGCACAGGGATGGACAGGCAATAAAGCGGCAGGAGTGACTTGCAACCTCCTGCCAACTTTCCCATTGACTTTTCTTGTGGGAAGCCATCAGAGAAGGTCACAAATAGCAACTATGGGACCACAGAACAGTGCAACCATCATAATTGTGAGCTGGTGCCCAAGTGCCTGAATCATGATAACATGACCATGGGAATGCTGAAATGACTGCCACTTCACAGACCAGTCATAAGTTGTTCAGTGCCATCTTGACTCTGAACAGTCATTTAATGAATGGTCGTAACCCAAGGACTATCTGTATTTTAGCAATCTCTGAGATAAACCAAACTAAAACCAATTATAAAATTTTCCATTCCCCTTCAATAAATTCTGTTAAACTCTGGGATAATTTTGCTTTCTGTTGCAGTGGGCTGCCAAGACAGTACTTCATACTGTAGAGCAGGGGTGTCAAACTCGCGGCATCACATCGTCATGTGACGTATTGCGACTTTCCCCCCTTTGCTAAACCGGGGGTGGGCGTGGCCAGTGTGCGACGCATCCGGCCAGCGGGCTGCGAGTTTGACACCCCTGCTGTAGAGCCTTCAGATGCAACCACACCATTTTCCTAGTCCCTTTCCTGATGTGATTAATTTCATTTGCCAATCTATGACATTTCCATCTCTGTTATCAGAAATAGAGAATTTGTCTTAGGTTAGTCTACCCCCTTCTTGGAAACATTCATGACAGACATATTTATTATCTTTATTAGCAAGGTCATTTGTCTGAGCTGCTGGACCTGCTTTGTGTAGACTTACTCCTCCTGCTTTGCCTGCCCAGCCTGCCCTGCGCAGATAACTATTTTCTTTTCTTTGCTGTATTGCTATCAGATAACTAAAAAATTGAGGGTCCTTGGTGCTGTCTGAGCTTGGTTGTTTTCTTGCAGACATTTCATTACTCAAACTAGGTAATATCATCAGTTCTAGTCCTAGGTAATTGGGTAATGAAACATCTGCAAGAAAACAACCAAGCTCAGAGAAAACCAAGGACCCCTCATTTCAACCCTGAGCCACTTATATTCTCCTTTATTGGAACTAAATAATTCTACATAGAAACAAATTTGAAAAGAGCAAATCAATCTGAGCTGAAAGATTTGATCAAATGCATCTTAGATCAATGTTCCAAATTCTAATCTGATAGTTTCCCTTAATGTGAGCCTTTCTGATGGTACGTTTAAAAAATAATTCTATACTGATATTCCAAGAAAATAAAAAAGTACTTGTGGCTCACATAATGTTCCATATATTTAGATTACTTTATTTTAATGCTACTAATTACTACCGGATAGCTCAAATATGGAATAAGTAATGATATCTAAGAAGTAATAAGTGAAATCTTGGATTTCTAAATCCATTAGTTTAAGAATAAACAAATATTTTAAAGAAATAAACAGGTTCCCACATGTAATGAATTATTCCATTTACCGTTGTTTGAAGACTTCAGAAACTCTTGACTTAATTCTGAGATTGTTTGTTATTCAGTGGACTTTCTCCCCATTTTTGTCCACATTTTTTAGCTAATGTTTCATTAGATATTAACAGATTGCTGCATAACTTACTGCTTAGAAATAGCAAGAGCAGGTCCATGCCAAAAAGAAAAGTATATTTGCTGCATGTCATGGAAGCAGAATATATAATAGAGTTCATACGTTGATCTGCTCTCTATATAATCGGCGTAAATGTTACTGCCTTTTCTGACACTGGTTTACTTGTGGCTAGTTCTTAAAGCAATCATCCATTTTATATAGGCTACCTAACAGCAAAACATTTATTACAAAATCATTGGCTATGAAGATTATTTTTAAACTATAGAGTTGGAAAACATAATGTAGAGATTTTAAAGGGGAACTATTGAACATGTCATTGCTGATCTGCACCAGAGCATTGTGCAGTCTTCAGGCACTCATTTATAAGAGCCGAGGTGGCACAGTGGTTAGAGTGCAGTACTGCAGGCTACTTCAGCTGACTGCTAGCTGCAGTTCGGCGGTTCAAATCTCACCAGGCTCAAGGTTGACTCAGCCTTCCATCCTTCCGAGGTGGGTAAAATGAGGACCCAGATTGTTGGGGGCAATATGCTGACTCTGTGAACCGCTTAGAGAGGGCTGTAAAGCACTGTAAAGCGGTATATAAGTCTAAGTGCTATTGCTAAGTGCTATAATATATTAATGATGCCATTTCTTTCTTTTTTTTCTTGGTTGAATTACAAAGATCTCTGGAGAGAAGGAGAGGGTGGCGGGGGAGCTGCGTGAGGGAAGGCTGCCCCAACAAGCCAGCATCCTTACCACCCATGCTTGGAAATGGGGATTCCCTTTCAAGAAGGGCCAGCCACCCTCATGCAGGACTGGGGAGCGCTGCTCCCCTGCCTCCTCTTCTTGCTCTCCAGAGATCTGTCAAGGCAGAAGTTTGACTCCACACACCTCCATGTGCAGCAGCGTTGTCCTCGGCCTCCTGCTTTGCCTGGAGGGGGCACTGGACAGGGAAACGCCAACGCTCAGATGTCTGGGATTGGGAGAAGAATGTCTCCTTTGGTGTGCTACACACACACACACACACACACACACACACACCATTCCAAGCTTGGAGACTTTTATTCACATCTGAGCTGGCAAGCTGCCAATCTTGCCTGGGCTTGGAGAGAAGGACCTCTACTTCCTCTGTGCATAAAAGTCCCCAAACCTGGAATGTGGTGTGTGTGTGTATGTGGGCATGCTCTTGGCTGCCAGCAGTTTGGGGAGGTGAGGAGATTGTGGGGCACCAAGTTGTCCCCATGTCGAGTTAGCCGGTGCGACTTGTTCCGTGCTGACCCAGCCGTCCCAAGTCAGCGGGGCCAAGCTGGCTGCACCTACCTGGTCAAGCCTACCCAGCCATGCCCACCTGGCTGTACTGAGTCAGCCATGCTGAGCAGCGTCGAGCTGGCCACACCCACCCAGCCATGCCCACCTAGTTGTGGCGACCTGGCTGCAACCACCCAGCCACGCCTACCCAGCCACGCCCACCTGGCTGCTGTGAGTCGTCCCAGGAGAGGGGTCCTTGGTGCTCTCTGAGCTTGGTTATTTTCTTGCAGACATTTCATTTCCCAAACTAGGTAACATCATCAGTGCCACTAAGGCATAGGGTTTGCTCTCAGTTTATATTTTAGTGGCTTGCCTTGTCAGTGTTGGTGGGAGTGGTCTTGGTGGTTCTTTGGTTGGGCTGTTTATTGTTAACTTGTTTGGCAGTTCCTTGATTGGGGTGTTGTTTACTTCTTGATTGTTGGTCTGATGTTATTCTTGGAGTTAATCTATGCTCATCTGGGTGTTGATCGCTGGTGGGGAGGTGTTTTGGTGTTTTTGGCTTGTTGATTGTCTCTTGCACAGTATGTAGATGTTGTTTATGTGTCTATTTATGGCTAATTTGTCAGAGTGCCAGGCTTCTAGAAATTCTCTAGTGTTTTTGGATTTGGCTTGATCTAGGATGGTCACAGTTTCCCAGTTGAAACTATGGTTAAGTCTGTCCATATGTTGTGAACTTAAAGAGTTTCCATCATGTCTTCTGACTGCTAGTTGGTGTTCATGGATGCGTTCTGTCAGTTTGTCCTACATAGTGGCTATTGCAGTCCTCTACATGACTCCAGTTTTCTCTTCTGGGGCGGCTGGGTCTTTTGGTTTACTTAGGAAGTTTTGGAGGGCTTTAGTTGGCTTGTGTGCTATGCTGATTCCATGTGGTCCATAGTCTGTTGGTGGTTTCTGAGATGTTTTTGATGTATGGCAGTGTTATTCAGTGTTATTCTTTATTCTTTTTATGGCTTGTGTTGGTGGTGCTATATTGGGTTGAGTGGTCAGGCACTTTTTGATGAAGTTGTGTGGATCTTCCAAGTTGTTGGAAGATGTTGTATAGATGCTCCGTTTCCTTTTTCTGCTGTTCAGGGTTGCTGCAGTGTGTTTGTGCTTGTCTAAATAAAGTTCTTACGCTGCTTCTCTTGTGGGAGGTTGGGTTATTGCTTTGGTAGTAGAGCACTTGATTGGTGTGGGTGGTTTTTTTGTAGATTTGTGTTTCTAGTTTCCCATTGTGGTCTCTGCTGATCAGGATATCCAGGAAGGGAAGTAAGCTGTTGGTTTCTTCTCTGGTAAACTGGATTCCTTTGAAGATGAAGATGATGGTTTTGTGGGTGTTCTCTAATTGGTCCTTTTTTATTTATGGTAAAAGTGTCATCTATATATCTGATCTATATTTTGGGTTGTATTTGTGGAAGTGCTATTGCTTCCAGACATTGCATTACAACCTCTGCTATAAGTCCTGAAAGTGGTGATCCCATAGGTGTGCCTTTAATTTTTTGATAAGTTTGTCCATCGAATTGGAAGTATGTGGTTAGGCAGAGGTTTATGAGATCGATAATTCTGGGTATTTCAATCTTTGTGTATTTGGTTAAGTTGGGTGTGCTGTGGAGCAATGTAGTCATAGATTCTTTGGCTAATTCCAGGTCTATGGACATGAAAAGGACTGTGACATCAAATGAGACCATGATTTTGTCCTCATCTATAGTCATATCTCTGATTGTTTGAAGGCACTGTAGTGGGGAGTTGATGGAGTGTTTGCTTCATCTTGTGAGGTGCAATATTGTAAGTAGGGGTCCCTGGTAATTATACAGTTGGATGGACAGATATGTCAGGTATGCACTTGCAGGAGACTTCGCCACTTTTATTGTCGGGGGAAAGACTAGTAGTCTAGAAAGAGCAGCTACTATGAATGGGCAAGTCACCTACTGTGCTGTACCACTCTCTCTCACACACACAAACCACAGGGGTAAGGAGTCTTTATTAAGGCTTCCGAGCCTGAATTGGTATTCCACAGCAATTCCCTGTGCCAGCACCAGCTCCACCCCAATGCAAGGCTACTCAAATGAAGCCAACACTAGTCCTCAAGGCAAAAGTCTACTAGGCAAAAGTAAGTCCATAAGAAAAGGCAAGTCCACAGGCAAAGGCAAGGCAAGGCAAAGGCAAATCCACAGGACAAAGGCAAGGCCACAAGGCAAGGCAGGGCAAGGCCACAGATGAAGAGACATGATCCAAAGTTCAAGACAAGAACACAGAGCAAGGAAACGAACATGTTGTTCCCAGCATCATTTCACACCCCTTGCTGATCTAAATAACTGCTGTCTGGTGCAGTTCATCAAGAGGGGCGAGGCTACCTCCTCGTGAGTAGCCTGGCTGACCTTCTTTGTGCCTGCCTCCTCTCAGCGCTATGTGCTCTCGGATCTGGAGGAGGAGGTAGTTCTTCTTCATCTCCGCTGACCAGCTGCGGCTGTGTCCCCTCTCCACTCAAGACCTCTAGACTTCCCAGCTGCAGCTGAGCCTCTCCTCTCTCTAGCTCAGCTGGCTGCTTGTTTAGTCGCTCCCATGTGCTCAGCCCCTCCACTCCTGGCTTGTAGCCCTCAGTTACCAGCTCATCCTCCTCTGAACTAGCATCTGGAGAGGCGTCTAGGGACGCATTTTGGGGAGTCAACACAAATGTCAAGACTGATTCGCACTTTCACCTACATTCTGTCCTACATCCCAGCCAGCCAGAGAAACTTAGTCCTGCAGAGGAGCCATGACGCGAAAACTGCAGGGCATTTTGGGTTTGTGAAAACCCTTCATTTGGTAAAGAGACAGTTTTGGTGGACAAAAATGAAAAAGGACATAGAAGCCTATGTGGCCAGTTGCCCTGTGTGTGCCTCCATGAAGCACCTACCTGGGAAGCCTCCAGGCTTGCTACAGTCAGTAGCCAACCCAGCTAACCCGTGGGAGGAGATATCCATGGACTTTATCATGGAGTTGCCTGAGGGTGCTTGGAATACATTAATCTGGACTGTCATTGACCTGTTCTCAAAGCAAGCACACTTTGTGACGTGTCCAAAGATTCCTTCAGCCCGGGTCCTAGCCAAGATGTTTGTGCAGCACGTCTACAGACTACACAGGGTCCCAAAACGCATTATCTTGGATGGGGGTGCAGTTGACAGCAAAGATTTGGTGGGAATTTTTGAAGATGATAGGCTCCTCCCAGGGACTTTTAGCTCCACCTATCATCCTAGTACCAATGGAGCTGTTGAACATATTAATTCATTGGTAGAGCAATACCTGCATTGTTATGTAAATTATCAGCAGACTAATTGAGCCGGGTTCCTGCCTTTCACGGAGGTGGCATGTAACAACTCAGTGCATAGCAGCACAGGTTTTATCCCTTTTAAGGTGGCCACAGGGACTGAGTTCATGCCCATGCTGGAGCTCCCACAGGGAACCCCATCCTCAGTGTCATTGGCTGAGTGAATGGATACTTTGAAAGCCACGTGGGGCACCGTGCATGAAGCGCTAAATAAGGCTAGGGAAAGTCAAAAGAGGCAAGCAGATCGGAGAAGAGCCCCCACCAAAAGAATTTAGATTGGGGATAATATCTGAACCTGAGGCAACCATGTAAAAAGTTAGGTCCCAAATACATAGGGCCTTTCCAAATCATCTGGATCGTAAATCCAGTAATGGAGCTGAAGTTGCCAAAAAGCCTCAAGCAGGTTCATCCGGTATTTCATTGCAGTCTTTTGAAATCTTTTCGAGACTCTGGGTTGAGACCAGTCAGAGAACTGCTTCCTCCTCCCATCCTAGTTAAGGGAGAGGAGCACTATGAGATCAAAAAGATTCTTGATTCCAGATACCACAAGGGAAAGTTACAGTATCTAGTCCTGTGGAAAGGCTACCCATTAGTGGATGCTGAGTGGGTGGCTGCTCCAGATGTTAGGGCAGCAAAGTTGGTTAACAAGTTTCACACTAAGTACCCTCAACAGCCCCAATAGGGAATGTGGTAGTAGTTGGTTTGTAAGTAATAATGTGTATATATGTTTATTATTGTTCCAGGTCTACCCTTCTTCTGGGGGGTTGCCATGTCAAGACTGATTCGCACTTTCACTTACATTCTGTCCTTTGCTCGCAGCTTGACAATAACAGGGAGGGGGTTGGATGGAATGATAAGGAGGGAGAATGGTATTCAAGCATCAGTCGGCATTGTAGGACATTGCTGGCATCCCAAGGACACACTGAGCAGATGTTCTGGCATGGCTGGCTGTTTCCCATAACAAAATGAACAGGAGTGATTGGTGGATGTTTTGGACTGTGGGTGGCCCGTGGGGGAAAGGGGGAATTAACTACGCTTGCTTTTGTGTGGGAAACCCAGAGCTGGTTTCGATTCTTCTGTGCCAATGTGGTTTATTCAGTAAAGTTTTATACTCTTGGTAAAATAATGTCCCAGGAGTTCCTTTTTCTGGATTCGCCAACTGGATAGTTGACAACACTTTACCCCCCAGCATGGCCCATCCTAAGAGACCATGGACCAGGTTTTGGTGGTGGAACTGACAAATCAACTGAGGGGCATGCATATCGTCAGCCTTCTCCCAGGACATGTCCTCAGGACCATAGCCCTGCCAGTCTATAAGGCACTGGTGGCTCCCTCTTTGGAAATGAGCGTCCACAATGTCCTCCACTTTGTATTCTGGCTGTCACTGGACTAATATCAGCATGGGGGGGGGGGTTCCAGAGACCAGTGACTGTGCAGGCACTGCGGGACTGAGGAGAGACCAATGAAAGACCGGATGCACCCGAAATTGGGCAGGCAAAGTCAACCGGTAGGCCGCAGGGTTGATGACCAGTTTCCAGGATGGGCGCACTGATGGAAGATGCTGAGGAGACAACCAGACCAGATCACCAACCACTGGAGGGGGTTACAGCCCACGGGTGCCGATCTGCAAACTTTTTGTAGTCTTCCTTGGCCCGGTCCAGCTGGTCTCGTACCACCCGGTGCACCGCCTAGAGCTCCTGCAAGAAATCCGGTACCGGAGAGTCTGATGGGGCCAAAGGGAACAGATGTGGATGATAGCCTGGCTGACCTTCTTTGTGCCTGCCTCCTCTCAGCGCTATGTGCTCTCGGATCTGGAGGAGGAGGTAGTTCTTCTTCATCTCCACTGACTAGCTGCAGCTGTGTGCCCTCTCCACTCAAGGCCTCTGGGCTTCCCAGCTGAAACTGAGCCTCTCCTCTCTCTAGCTCAGCCAGCTGCTCATCTGGTTGCTCCCCTGTGCTTGGCCCCTTCACTCCTGGCTCGTAGCCCTCGGCTGCCAGCTCATCCTCCTCTGAACTAGCATCTGGAGAGGCGTCTGGGAATGTGTCCAGGGGAGTCATCACACGTTCACTGGATTTGTGTCAAGCAGAGGTTTGGCAGCCTCTGTTGGGGTGCTTTTATTTTCATTAAAGATCCTCGGTCTATGGAGATTTTCAACCATCCAGGTTATTGTTGTCCCAAAGGTGCTTGTCAAGAAAGTCCAGTTGCCTTTTGGAAAAACACCTTTGGGAATAAAGGCAACTCCAGGATTCTGCATAATGCCCAGGTGTCATTGTAGTAGAGCTGGGACCCACTTGGATAAAGCCTCCACTTACTAGTAGCAGCTCCTTGTCCAAGGAAGGAGCAACTTTATTAGTTGCTTCCTCCCTGTCTCCCCATTAGACAGTAGTTGGATTCTTGTAATCCACTCAGCCCAAACAGTATCAATCTAGCCATTGTGGTTTGTAAGCCCTCCTTTATGGCTTAGCATGTTGTGTGAACCTTGCCAATTGTATTATATTCAGTAAACAATAGTTAAGCCATGTAGACATTGTGTTGTGTGAATACAGCCACTGTCTTCATGCATCAGACTAAGCCATAAGATATTTAGCATGCTTGTGTTTTAATGTACTGTGTTAACTCAGTTATCAAAGTTTGTCTTTGTCCATGTATGAAACCAGCCAGTTGTAGTTTAGATAGATAGATAGACAGATAGAATTCTTTATTGGCCAAGTGTGATTGGACACACAAGGAATTTGTCTTTGGTGCATATGCTCTCAGTGTACATAAAAAGACAAGATACATTCGTCAAGAATCATGAGGTACAACACTTAATGATTGTCATAGGGTACAAATAAGCAATCAGAAAACAATCAATATTAATATAAATCATAAGGATACAAGCAACAAGTTACAGTCATACAGTCATAAGTGGGAGGAGATGGGTGATAGGAACGATGAGAAGACTAATAGTAATAGTTATGAAGCCTTAGTGAATAGTTTGACAGTGCCAAATGTATTTGGCACTAAAGGAGGTTGAAAGATTTGGCTGATGAATAGTTCCACACTGGCTGCTTTGCTTTACAATTCAATATAACAGTATGAGAGGTCTGGAGAGCGATTTGCCTTTATGAATGCCTTCCAACATTAGGAGTGTTTGTGCTAAGTTTGAAAGCTCAGGCGCAGCATCTAGCTGACCTCGGCTCACCACAGAAAAACTAAGGAGGGTTGGACAGCCTTAGAACATCAGGAAGCTCAAGCTAAACTGAAAAGATTAAAAAATGTGGAAGGCAGCAGTAAGGAAAAAAAAGTCAGTATTATTACCAATGAAAGGAACGTTGGTTCTTACCTGACACGTTCATTCTAGTTGCTTGGCTGGAGCATCCACATGTGGGTATTGACTTTCCTGGTCACACCCCCTCTGCTTAGCTGATTCCTTCAGTTTTTGCGACGAAAGTGACCGGCAAGGAAAGTACCTATAAACAAAGATAGCCACCCCGGACACTGGACCTCTAAGAAACCCAGCTAACTCGGGAGGGAGTAGATGCTCCAGCAAAGCAACTAGAACGAACGTGTCAGGTAAGAACCAACGTTCCTTCTCAGTTGCGATTGGCTGGAGCATCCACATGTGGGACATGCCAAAGTTAAGTCCCCCATGGGTGGGGAGCGTCCCGGTCCCTAGTGGGAGGGGTGGAAACTACCCGTTGTAAAACCCTCCTGCCGAAAGATGCCTCAGCCGAAGCATAAACGTCTATTTTATAGTGACGAACAAAAGGAGACGGGGATGACCAGGTAGCTGCCCTACAGATGTCAAGAATAGAGGCCTGAGTGGACCAGGTAGCCGAAGTAGCCGCACTCCTGGTGGAGTGGGCAGTAATACGCCCCGGTAGGGGAGTAGCTCTCAACTGGTAGGCCGTAGCTATACAAGCCCTCAGCCAGCGCCCAATAGAAGATGGGGTAACCTTTTTTCCCATGGAGGAAGGTTGATAAGAAACAAACAAGGCTTCCATCCTTCTAAAGGACTCCGTACGTTTGATGTACCTGCGGAGGGCCCTCCTAACGTCCAAGGTGTGCCACCGATGTTCCCGGGGATGGGTCGCCTCGGGACAGAAAACTGGCAGGATAACCTCCTGGGCCCTGTGGAACCAGGAGTTCACCTTGGGCAGTAAAGAGGGGTCCAACTGCAGAACAACTCTGTCAGCATGAAAAATACAGAGATCCTCACGCACTGACAGAGCAGCCAATTCAGATATCCTCCTGGCAGATGTGATTGCCACGAGAAAAACAACTTCAGTGTTAAGAGTCGCAGACTAGTAGACCTTAGGGGCTCAAAGGGAGGACCAGTGAGCGCCTGAAGGACTAAAGACAGATCCCAAGAGGGATAGCGGTGAACTACGGGAGGCCTAAGATTGACTGCTCCCCTCAGGAAACTCCTAATCCTAGGATGATGCCCAAAGGGTTGGCCTTCCTCCCCTGCCAGGACCGTGGCCAATGTCGCTACCTGTCTACGGAGGGTGTTGGGTGACAACCCCTTAGCCAGCCCTGCCTGCAAAAATTCCAGAATCCGCGGGACCGAAGCCCCAACCGGATCCAGACCCTTGCCAGCACACCAAGTGCAAAACGCAGCCCAGGTGGAATCGTAAATGCAGGTCGTTGAAGGGCGCCTAGATGCCTGAATGGTCTCGATCACATCAGCAGACAGATGCTCCCTCCTCAGGATCTCCCGCTCAAGTGCCAGACGGTTAACTGCAACCATTGCGGGTCTGGATGCAATACGGCCCCCTGGCTCAGAGCGATCCTGTCATCCGGAATCCTCCACGGCCTGGCCATCAAGAGACTGACCAGGTCCACAGACCACGGGTGTCTGGGCCAGTGCAGAGCGATGAGGAGAAGTTCCGCACATTCCTCCAGCACCTTCCGGATCACCCTGTGAAGGAGAGGAAGGGGGGGGGGAAGGCATAGAGAAGCCCCGGAGGCCAGGGACTGCGAAGGGCATCGACCTGTTCCGCTCCGGGTTCCAGGAACCTGGAGAAGAACCTCGGAAGCTGGGCGTTGGACGGCCGAGCAAACAGATCCACCACCGGCCTGTCGAACCTCCAGCACATCTCCTCGAATACATCCGGATGCAGATGCCATTCGGACTGATCGAGGGTGGCCCTGCTCAACCAGTCCACCTGGAGATTCAACTTCCCGGAAATGTGCTCCGCCTTGATGGACAACACATTGGTCTCTGCCCAGCTGCCCAGCGCCTCCATCTCGCTCATCAGAAGACGTGAATGAGTACCCCCCTGCCGGTTGACATGGGCCTTCGCTGCCACGTTGTCTGTCAGAATCAGCACATGGTGGTCTCGAACCTCCCTCTGAAAATGCCGCAGCGCCAGATGAATGGCTCGCAGTTTCAGCCAGTTGATGCTGTTGTGGGCTTCCTCTGGCGACCACCTGCCCTGGACCATTTGCTCCTGCAGGTGAGCTCCCCAGCCGAACAAGCTGGCGTCCATGGTGATTGTCACCCTGGAGGGTTCCTTGAAAAGGCACCCGGCGGCCAGGGCATCTGAGGTCCACCAGGACAGGGACCGGAGAACCTGCGGAGGCAGACGTACCAACCGCCTGGACTGTGCCCTACCCGCCCTCTGGTGTGGCAACAGGAACCACTGAAGAGTCCTGGCATGAAGACGAGCCCACAGTACTATGGCAATGCATGAAAGCATCTTGCCTAGTAGGCAAGATAACGTGTCCAGTGGCACAGAGAGGAGGGAACGAACCTGACTCACCAAGCTCCGAATGCTGTCTCGCCTGTCCTGAGAAAGGTGGACCCGGCAAGATTCGGAGTCTATAATCGTCCCGAGATGTAGAAGGTGAGTGGAGGGGATGAGGTGGCTCTTCTCTAGATTGACTGAGAACCCATGGGCCCGAAGGGTTCTGATGACGGTCTGGATATCCACTGTCCCCTGAAGAGGGGAAGACGACTGAATTAAGATATCGTCGAGGTAACACAAAACTCTGACAGGGAAGGCCCTGACAGATGCTGCTACTACCGCCAGAATTTTGGTAAAAGTCCTAGGAGCTGAAGAAAGGCCAAAGGGCATGGCTCTGTACTGATAATGATGGCCTGCAAACAGGAATCTCAAAAACCTCCTGTGGTCAGGGTGAATAGGGACATGAAGATAGGCCTCCTTCAGGTCCACAGAAAAAAAAAAAACCCTTTCAAAAAATCCCTCTCCAAATGGTTTGGAGAGACTGCATTTTAAATCGCCAATACGTCACATGGCGGTTGAGGTTTAATCCAGAATTCCCCCCCCCCCCCCCCCCCCCCCGAATTCTTGGGCACGAGGAAAAGAATGGAATAAAACCCAAGTCTTCGTTGAGCCTCAGGGACTGGTTCGATGGCCTGGATCTGCAAGAGATGTTGGATCTCCAGATCCATCAGACGTCTCTTTTGAGAATTCCTGGGGACAGGACATTGAATGAAATGAGAGGGGGGGGAATTGAATTCAAGCTTGAGGCCGAATTGAATGGTGTTGAGAACCCAGGCGTCAGAAGAGGTGCCTTCCCAATGGGCTGCAAAATGTTGCAGGAGCCCGCCAATGGGAAGATCAGACTGAAGATCACTTACCCCTGCGGGAGGACCTGTTGTAGCCCCCTCGAAAGGGCCGCTTGGACTGAAAGGAGTGACGGCCCCTGTCGCGGGAACCAGGCCTGTCCTGTGTACGCTCAGATCCCTGCGCATACGGACGTTGATAATGAGGGGCCTGGTATGCAGAGTCGGACGAATGGTAGAACTGCCTCTGGCCGTAAGAAGTGGCTCTACGATCTGGTCGCCTCTGCTGCGATGGCAACACCTTCCGCTGGTCCTTGGTTTCGGTCAGGATGGGCTCGAGAACCTCGCCAAATAAATTACCCCCTTTATAGGGGGCCGATGCCAGCCTCCACTTAGAACGCAGGTTGGCCTGCCAATGTCGGAGCCACAGAAGGCAGCGTGAAGAGACATTAGATGCTAGAGCCCTAGAAGCAAACTTAGTGGCATTCAAGGTAGCATCAGCAGAAAACTTGGTGGCTGCAATAATTTTGTTGATATTTTTATTTTATTTATTTATTTTATTTTATAAAATTTATACTATCTCACCATAGGGCTACTCTAGGCGGCTAGTTTATTAGTTGTAAAGTTATATAGCATGAATATTGTATCAAGTTTC
>QLTV01004267.1:603451-621631 GCA_003457575.1 Thermophis baileyi | reverse complement strand
CGGGGGGGGGGGGGGGGAAGAGAAATCTTTCCTTTCATTCAATCAGCTCCACTGCACTTTCTGTATATTCCCCTCAATCTATCTCCAGTCTCTAAAATTTGCCTTAGATGTTCTTTGCCATGTGAGTTATTTTGCTACATATTTCATCACATCTATCATCATCATCATCATCATCATCATCCACATTTCAAAAATAGAGAGCACCAAACTCCTGCCTTCTATTTCTCAGAAAGCTGTCATGCATCATGCCTGCAACTTTTCAGCAATTCAAATATTTCATTCCGTTTGAATGAAAAACAACATTCCAACTGTGGGAGAATTCCCTAATCTAGAACACAGAAAGGCAGAGTCTCATTTTTTTTTCTTAATCCAATTTTCTGATCTAGAGTGTGGTTAACATTTGACATGCTTGGCAGGTGTCCATAACAAGCTGGAATGCCTTCAAAATGCTTATTTATAGACCCTGAGTTAACTGCCTAATTAATTAGACCATTTTAACACTGGTTTCTGTTCATTATTGTGCTTTCCCTTTACATGAATTAGGGCTATTGCTTGTGTTAACATGAATCCTTTTGGTTCCCCCATGCATTTGGATTAATTAATATTCATTGCTAATAATGACACAGCCCCAAACCATTAAAAGGAGCCTTGCTAGTGCTGGTACTCTTAGCAATCTTCCAAATGTGGGAGAATGGCTACTTACGTATGATACAGGGGTGGGTTCCAACTTACCTCGCTGCCAGTTCGCTCCCTCCCACGCGCGCTCGCATGCGCAGTAACAAAAAATCCAATTTTTTTTTTAAAAAGCCGAAAAAAAGATGGCGACTGCATGCACAGTGCCTGAAGTCGGCTTCTGTGCATGCTCAGAAGGAAAAAAAATTCAAAAAAAAATTAAAAAAAAAATTTAAAAAAAAAATCAGTGACATCATCGTGACATCACCAGCGGGCCACTACCGGTTTGGAAGAACCGGTCCGAACTGGGAGGAACCCACCCCTGGTATGATAAAAGTAAAGTTAATGTTGATTTTAATAACCATTTTGTTAGACGTGACATACTAAGTGTTTGAAATAAATATAAAACAAGGCTCTCTACGAAGCTGCCCCTTTGGGTGTCACCACAGGAAGCTTTTTTTAGAAAAGAAATGGTGGCAAAGCCAGACTGGTTGACGTACGGTAAATATATATATCTCAACTCTGGTGACCCAATATTAAAGCTGAGGGAAGAACTTGAATCAAGAAGGTTATGCTTGCCATTGGTTTATTTATTAACAACTGAAAGAAAGGTTTAAAGTGGATAAAAAAGTGTTATGGGTTTGACTTTGTTAAAAATGAATTGGAAATTTCATTATGCGGCAACGATGAACATATTATTCCTAAGATTTATAAAATGTTATTGAAATTGAATTTGGAAAATGAATATCTAAAACATTGTATGATTCAGTGGGCAAGGAACTTTGGATATAATGTGATGCTTGAACAATGGGAAAATATGTAGATGAAGGCTTTAAAATGTACATTAAATTATAATATAAAAGAAAATTTCTATAAATTGATGTATCGCTGGTATTTAACACCAGATAAGTTATCTAAGATGTATAAAGGTATGTCAAACCAATGTTGGAAGTGTAAAAGTAAAGAGGAGACTTTTTATCATCTATGGTGGACATGTGATAAAGCAAAAAAAAAATTGGGGTATGATTCATATTTTAATACAGAAAATTTTGAAAATGGAGATAAAAATGAAACCAGAACTTTTCCTTTTGGGCCTAATGGAAAAAGAACTGAAGAAAAAAATGGGAACTTCGTTATTATATATGTTGACAGCAGCAAGACAATTGTATGCACAAAAATGGAAGGACACTTCGATTCCTACTATGGAAGAATGGTTGCAGAAGTTGATGGAGTTGGCTGAAATGGCAAAATTGACCACTTTGATTAAAGAAAAGAACATAAGTACTTTTGTTTCCACATGGAGACCACTTTTGAACTTTGTGCTTGATGTGGAAAAGAATGAAACTTTGATTTTGGGTTTTACCGTTTAGACTGATAGATCTTTATAGAAATGACTTTATTTATTTATTTATTTATTTCAAAAAGCTGTGATTTGATACAGTAAAAGTATAAACATGTATGAGATGGTTATGAGTACATGGGAACATTAGGACAGGGACGGTAGGCACGCTGGTGCGCTTATGCACGCCCCTTACAGACCTCTTAGGAATGTGAGGTGTGAGGTCGACAGTAGACAGTCTAAGGTTAAAGTTTTGGGGATTTGGGGAAGAAACCACAGAGTCGGGTAGTGAATTCCAGGCATTGACCACTCTGTTGCTGAAGTCGTATTTTCTGCTGCCGAGTTTAGACTTGTTTATATCATTATGAAAAAGCAAAAAGTTGTGATTTGATGTTAATGCCTTATTTTACTGTAACAGAGAGAGTCAGAAGCAATGCTTCTTTTTCTTCTTCTTCTTATCTTTCCTCACTTCTCTTCTCCCCTTACCCTCCCCACCACTGCTTTTCTATTTACTTTTGTATTTTGTATTTTATAATACTTTATAACTCAATACAAATGTTAAACCCGCCCAAAAAATGAAGTAGTTTTAACCCATAAAACTGTATCCAATTATTTAAATATATTCTTCCATACTGAGATACTTATTTTGTGGTAGTGCTCTATTAGCTGTCTGCCTCTGATAAGCCAAGAATTCCATTCTCCAAGAAAGGTCAGTCAAGTGTCTCATATCCAGTTTGGACTGTATTTAGTCCATCGGTTTGCCTCTCAGGATCTCCAGATCAGGTGATTCTGATATGGATACATGAAGCTGCCATACAATATTTTTTCACCTAATCTGCAGTTGTTAACGCCAAGTGGCAGTGACTCCTGCTACGGGATAGGAGGTAATTTTTCAGACTACCAACCACCTAGGGATGCACTGTAGCTCTGATCTATCATATTTAACTATGGACTTACATGTCATGCAAAGGTAGACAATGCCGGAATCACAGCCGTGAATGTCTTGCAAGCTATCATAGTTCACATGGAAGAATCCTTGGGGTTGTCTTAACAATTCAGACAGTCCCCGATTTAAGAGCACAACTGGGACCAGAATTTCCATTACTAAGCAAGGCGGTTGTTGAGTGAATCACACCCAAACTTTTTTTGCCAGAGCTGTCAAGTGAATCACTGTGGTTGTTAAGTAAGTCATGCAGTTGTTAAGCAAATTGAGCTTCTCCTACCGACTTTGATTGTAAGTCAAGGACAACCTGTAATAGATTTATGGAAAGTGGTCTTTCCTGGCAGAATCCCTGTGACCTTAACCATGATCATTCTTTACTGTCTTTGAGTCCTCCTCTGCTGCCTCCCTAAAGTTTTGCACTTCATCAAGTAGCGGCTAAATCTAGCACTGACTGATTTATTCCTGCCTAAACTCATTTACAGAGAGAGAAAGAGAGAGGGGGGAGGGGGGAGACAGAGGGGGAGAGAGACAGAGGGAGAGAGGGAGGGAGGGAGAGAGAGGGTGGAAGGAGGGAGAGGGAGAGGGAGGGAGGGAGAGGGAGAGAGAGATTTATTTATTTCCCTGCCCTCCATATAATCTGATTGGCTTTTGTGGCAGCTGAAAGGAGAAAGTGGCTGCTAAGAGAGAGACAATCATATCAGGAAGAGCACATGCTAATGTAATCAGGGGCTTTAAAAGGAAGTGATTTTGACAGATTAGAAATTATAGCTTGGGATGGGATCCCACCCAAGTTGTCAGCCTCTCTTTCGGCAGTAACAGCAGGCTCAGTGAAACTTAAAAGATCGTTCTCTCGGCTTGTTGTGTTCTGTCACACCAGCCTGTAACAAAGCTGATGGATTTCTGACAGGAAAGCCTAAGAAACAGGAGGTAAAATCTTCCCGTTTGGCATTTAATCTTCGATTTAGGATGCAACCTGGATGACGCCATCAGAAAGGCTTGAGGGTTTGCCTTCCCCAAATGAAAATTGTAACTCTAATTCAGAGTTCCTCCCCTTCTTTAATTGCTGATTGTTCAAGGACACTTTCATCCTTAAGGATGGCGTTGGCATGCTGACCATGGAACAAAGATATCTAAGATATCTAAGAACAAAGATAACAAAGTCAGAGCGATCAACCAGTGGAACAGCTTGCCTTCGGAGGTTGTGAGAGCTCCAACACTTGAGACTTTCAAGAGGAGATTGGACTGCCATTCGTCTGAAATGGTGTAGGGACTCCTGCTTGAGCGGGGGGTTGGACTAGATGACCTACAAGGTCCCTTCCAACTCTATTAATCTGTAATCTGTAATATACTAATCCTGATTTTTGAACCCTTCTTTCTAGTCAGGTGCACATCTCCTGGCAGCAGAGCAGGTCAAAGCTGTGAAGGTAAAATGTGCATGTACTTATTTTTTCATCTCTCCCCAACTCATTAGTGCCCATTAACAACCCCCTGAGGGAATATAATGACCAGTGGAAAAAGGGCAAGGCAACCCTGAATGAACCAAACAAATGGTGCAGATAGATATTATCCACCAGCAATACTAAAGTAGAGAAGCTCAGCCATTGAGGGCATCTCCTAGGAAACCACTGGATCACATTAAAAGATATTGACGTTAACATAAAGAGAGCTGCATGGTGAACAGCATGAATCTGACAGAATTGAGGATGGCTTTCTAAATTCAATAATTCTGAATCCTAACCCCCCAAAAGTCATCTGTGTATATCCCTCGGCTTAGAGGCTTTCACGTTTTGTCACCGTTACGAAACAAGGGATACAAGGGTTAAGTAAATGAAATGCTTTGAAAGGGGAAAGAGCAGAGTTGCTCACCGTAGGCACAGCGAGAAATAAATATAGATTGGCTGAGACCTGGAGGTCTCTGTTTGGGCCTGGGGTCTGCGCTAGGGATCCCCACATGCACACACTTCTGACACCCCAGGTGTAAAAGCCAGACAAACAGAGGGCTCTCTGGAAGCTGGTGACTAGACAGGCTGAGGGAACCTTCAGTTTGAATTATTCCTTCAAGCTGAATCACCAAACTAATCTGAAGCATCAGCTGGAATTGGTGCTTTTGAATTGATTTGGCAGGTAATGGACTTTTGTGCATGAGAACACTATAGCCGGGCAAATCCTTGCTTTGACATGTGCAAGAACCTATACAAACCACCTTTTAAAAATAAAATTGCTGCAGCAGCTGCCTCTTTTTCCAAACATCTGTGGAAACCGCTCCCAACTCTCACCACACCAGCGGTGGGTTGCTCCCGGTTCGGCCCAGTTCGGCCCGGTTCGGCGAACCGGTAGCGGCGGCAGTGGCGGGAGGCTCCGCCCACCTGCCCAGGACGCTTTTGCGCATGCACAGAAGCGTTGCGCGTGCGAGCGAGCGTGCATGAGCGAACCGGTAGCGACCGGATTTACAACCCTCTACTGCACCACACATTTGTGCTGGTGAAGAGACTGTGGTGTGCTCTGTGTCCTCCTGAGCATTTTGAAGGATTTGCAGACTTTTTTTTTTTTTACATAAAACTGAGTTGATGATTCAAATCTCAGCTTTTCAAATCATGAGACCTCAGGTAATAAGATGGCCTAGGACAGGAAGACTGAGGAGCCCATTTGGTGTGTGTGTGTGTGTGTGTGTGTGTGTGTGTGTGTGTGTGTGTGTGTGTGTACGCACGTGTGTGTGATATTAAGCTAGCTTTCCATCTTTCTCTGTTTGTTTGTTTGTTTGTTTGTTTGTGTATGTGTGTCTAGAGAGAGAATGTAGAAATGTGTGTGCAAGTACATACATGTGAAAAATGGTGTATTATGGCTCTAAACATGTGAAAAGAGTGAGAGAATTTCAGGCGATGATGATTTTAAAAGAAAGAGAATGATGGGCCACTGAATATTCCTCCCAAGGTTTGCCATCTCTGATGTATAGAAATTGATTGATTGGTTGGTTGGTTGGTCGGTTGATTTATTATGTTGATTTATTAATTTATTATTATTATTTTCTACTGCTAGCCACCCTATAAGTAGATTTCCTCCATGGTGACCTGTTCCTAACCTGATCTTTCAAGTTTTTCAATGGTGCACCAATCGTCATTATAACTGAGTCCATCCACCTTGCTGCTGGTTATTCTCTTTTTCTCTTTCCTTCCATCTTTTCCAGTCTTGCAGCTTTTTCCACAAAACTAGGTGATTGCATAAAGTTGAATCATTTGTGCCTCGAATGAGAACTCTGGGTTGATTTGTTTGAAGATCCATCCATGTGTTTCCTTGGTTGTCCACAGTACACTTCTCTCTTTCTCCCTCCCTCCCTCCCTCCCTCTCTCTCTCTCTCTCTCTCTCTCTCCAGCCTTGCCGGCTAACTCTGCCGGCTGCCCTCCATTCCATTCCATTCCATTCCATTCCATTCCTCTCTCTCTCTCTCTCTCTCTCTCTCTCTCTCTCTCTCTCTCTCTCTCCCTCCCTCTCTCTCTCTCCCTCCCTCCCCCCCCCCTTCTCTCTCATAATTTTTATTAAAGGGTTTTTTTAAAAAATTTAAGATGAAAACTTATACAAATAGCACTTAGACTTATATACCACTCCATGGTGTTTTACAGCCCTCTCTGAGCAGTTTACAGAGTCAGCATATTGAATCTGGGCCCTCATTTTACTGACCTCGGAAGGATGGAAGGCTGAGTCAACCTTGAGCCACTCAGGATCGAACCTCTGGCAGTGAATAGTGAGTTAAACCTGCAGTACTGCATTCTAACCACTGTGCCACCATGGCTGTAAAGTAAGATTATAAAGTAAGAAAAGGAAAACAACAACAACAATGAACTCAAGGAACTGTCTGCAGCAGTACTCTCAGGAGTCTTCTCTAACACCAGGTTCAAAGGTGCCAATACTCTTCATTTCCTGCTTCTCTAAAGTCCATATATAGGAATGCAGCTTCTCTTTGTATAATACCCATGTCATTTTCTTGGAAAACCAGACAGAAGTGATTTGCCATTGTCTCCTCCCAGATGATTTTCTCCCAGTCTACCCTACAACCTTGGGAGAGTCCTGATAGTCTTAGCTATAAAATTAGAATACCTTTGACTAGGTGGCTCAGTGGGCTTGTCAGAAGGTCAGCAGTTCAGCGGTTTGAATCCCTAGTATAGGTCTCCTGCATGAGCAGGGGGTTGGACTAGATGACCTCCAAGGTCCCTTCCAACTCTGTTACTGTTACAGAATTAATTATTTCCAACTCTGTTTAATTCCTGGGGCCAACCAAGGTTGGCTATGTTCTGCCACCCAGTGGACATTCTCTGATGCAGCATCAGCCCTAAAGAAGAGTCCCAAGAACTTGGATACCTGCTCTCTACTTTGCAACATGGTAGCTGTTCCTTATTTGGAGTTTTCCAATATAGATGTGTGCCACGATTGCTAAATAAAATATGAATTTTTACTCAGGGTTCCCCCCCCCCATTCATATGGAAATATTCTCTCAAACCCATTACATAAGAGCTTATTTCTATTCCAATTACACCCTGCCCTTCAAGCCCACTTTAGTTGCTTATTTACATTTTAGAATTACCTACAGCCAAAGGAGGATGAGATTGAGATTAAATCCTTCAAATTTGGAGCCAAGCTCCGCAAATCAAAGTTTTGAAGAACTGTTCCTGAGCTGGGAACAATTGATATAAGGAGGGGTTTTTTTTTCCTAGCAAGTATTTCCTTACCGAGACGTTGATTCTTGTACTTATTATCAAACAGACATATTCAGACATAAGTGCCTGCCTCCCCTCTGTTGACCCTTACTGAGGTTGCTAATAGACAGACCGCAGCACATGAGACACAAATGGATTTTTGTTGTTTGAGAAGGGTTTTGTCTCTGTGTGTGTCTTCTGAGTGGGGATTGTAGCAGAGGGCATCTTTTCCAAAATACTTTCTCCCCCCCCCCTCCGGAAAAAAAAAGACATTTAGGTCTCATCATTTACTGAAATTTAGATTGCTCGGTGTAAATGTCAGCCCATTTTGTAGAATATCAGAATGATGAAAAAAAAACAAAGCCGGTCAGATAATAGAAGCACAAAAGGAAGATGTGAAGTGGACAATCCAGTTGTGCCGTTCTTCTAAATTATAGATGGGTGAAGGATTGGGATTTTTATTTTTTTATTTTTTATTTTTTGAAACCAAGTAATTCACTTCCACCAAAACAGACTGACAGCAAGTCTCAGACAGTAAACCCGAAGAGGATCTTTAACTGTCAATTTAAGCCGAAATCATTTTTGACGTGCAAAGCTTTACTGCAGCATCATTGTGTGGAATGGAAGCTATTGTAACAGTTTCAAATTATGGGATTAGGGTTTATCGAGTCAGCAGGGAGCTTTTAGAGCTGGGAGAGAAAAGTCAAATTACGGTCAAAAATAGTAAGAGGCAAAATGGCGGGGGGGCGGGAGGGAGAGAAAAGGCAAATAAATGTCAGGCATGCAGTCCTAATGACAGCAAGGGCTGCGGCATCAGAGATTCAGCGCAGTCAATGGGAAGGATAGTTTGAACTTAACAAGATCAGCCTTGCAAGGTATGATTTCAGCAGGATGATCTGGTGCTCCTACCTCAAGACATTTGGATGCTTATAGCAAGGGACAAATTGCTGCCCAGCTTCCGTTCCACATATAGAAGCTGGCAATTTCAATACAGGTAGTCCTTGACTTCTGACTGTTTAATGACAGTTCAAACTTACAACAACGTTTGGGGGGGGGGGAAAGAATGACTTGCAACCCATCCTCAAAGTTATGACCATTGCTCCACTCCTGTGGTCAAAATATGGGCACTTGGCCACTGGGATGCATTTACTATGGCTGCAGTCATGGGATCACAATTTATGAGCTTTCCCGGCGGCTTCCATCAAGCAAAATTAATTGGGAAAGCTGGGTTTATTGAACAACTGCATGATTCACTGGAACACCTGTAAAAATTACTATGTGCAAGTAATTAAGAATACATAGAAAGAAGATTATTAAAAAGAGACCCAACCTAGAATTAAGGAGAAATTCCCTAACAATGAGAGCAATTAATCAGCAGAACAGCTTACTTTCAGAAGTTTAGGTGCTCCATCACTGGAGGTTTGCAAGAAGAAGTTGGACAACTATTTGACTGGAATGGTATAGGACACAGGTGTCAAACTCGCGGCATCACATTGCCGTCATGTGACATTTCGTGATGTTTTTTTCCCTTCATGGAGCGTAGGCGTGGCCTGCGTTTGACGCATTCGGCCCGCAGGCCAACAGTTTGACACCCCTGGTATAGGATCGCCTGCTTAAGCAGGGGGTTGGGCTAAAAGACCTCAAAGGTTCCTTCCAACCCTGTTATTCTATGTTCTATATACCAATAAAGGAGAATATTTGTAGCTCAGGGTTGACATGAGGGGTTCTTGGTGCTCTCTGAGCTTGCTTGTTTTCTTGCAGATGTTTCATTACCCTAATCAGGTAATATCATCAGTGCTAGATGACTAGCACTGATGATGTTACCTAGTTAAGGTAATGAAACATCTGCAAGAAAACAAGCAAGCTCAGAGAGCACCAAGGACCCCTCCTATGTTCTATATAGTTGAAAATGTAGTAAAAAATGAGGAGGTTAAAATATTGAGAGGTTTCCAAATACAAACTGATAAAGTCTTGGCACATACCACGCCAGGTTTAACTGCTGTTGAAAAGAAGAAAGTATAGATAATTGATGGGGCAATACCAGGGGATAGTAGAATAGAAGAATAGGAGATCATAAAGTATCAAGTTGTGAAAATTGAAGTTGAAAGATTGCAGCATAAATCAGTGATTTCCCATTGACGTGTATATAACAATAATAATATAATAAACTTGTATGCCACCTGTCTCTCAGCAACTCTGTTAGTGTGTGTGTGTGTGTGTGTGTGTGTGTCAGAAGCTTCAAAAGGATTTGCTGGAGTTATCACTACTGCCTGGGGGATGCCCAATTGAAGGCTCCTTTCGTGTCCCCGTGAAGTTGCCCACCAAAGTGGTATCCATTAATCTACTCACGGTCGTCCATTTTCAAATTACTGGGTTGGCAGGAGCTGGAACATGTAATGAGAGCTCACCTCACCCCAGTCTATTGAGTAAGACCAATGCATGAATTAAACTAATTTAAAATGAATTAAGAATTAAAGTCTGGTGAAAAGATTGACTTAGCTGCTCTTCTAAAGGAAGTGTCAAGATTGAATTGCTTTGCTTCTTTCAAATCTTAATGCTTTTCAACTTGCCAATGAACTGGGGGGAGGGAAGAGGGAAATGGAATGCCGAGAATGTATGTGGAGATCATGAGAGCATGGAAACCATCAAGGTCACCACTGCAGGTGCTTGAGAAAGAGATGGACTCTTCCCATAACAAAAAGAAGTCTCATAATT
The DNA here is from genome assembly GCA_003457575.1 of Thermophis baileyi. Classification (NCBI taxonomy): domain Eukaryota; kingdom Metazoa; phylum Chordata; class Lepidosauria; order Squamata; family Dipsadidae; genus Thermophis; species Thermophis baileyi. Next base: position 611,274 of record QLTV01004267.1, on the reverse strand, counting down.
GGACAATGTGATCACCCGGGGGTGAGGAGAAAGGGAAGCTATTGTTTAACTCGGCCAGCATTTGCACGGGAAAACCAGAGCTGGTTTTGTTTCTTCTGTACCAATATGGTGTATCCAATAAAGTTTTACTTTTGGGAATTCAAATCTCCCAAGAGTGTTTCCTTGTTTTGGGTTCACTAGTTGGACAGTTGACAGGAAAAGAGAGTGGGAGTTTTGAAGGAGTTCATGTCCCAATCTGGGAGATGACTCTTCTTCATGCCAGATACCAGTATGACTATGGAGGCATCTTCAGAAGGACCTTTCTTGTATTTCTTAAGGCTTGAGCAGGTTCACAGTAAGAAAAGTGGCCTTTACTTAATCAGGCCCTAAGGTGCTTCAGGCTTTAAATATCAATAGCGGCACTTCAGATTGAATAAGCAATTCTCAACCAGTGCAGATATTTCAGGACATGCACCAAATGTTCCTTGTACCTTCTGCAGATGGCAAACTAGCCCCACATTGGCAACTTCTGGATATTTTTCAAGAGCAGCCACCTATTGTAAAGTAAAATATAATATAATCGAGGCATGAATGACAGTCCTCAACTCTAACTGGTTCAGAAACAGTTGAAGTGATGCATTCATCCTAATTGTACAAAAACACTTCTGGGTCACAGTAACATGCCAATCCAGCGGTAATTGTGAATCAAAGTGCACTCCTAACATGCAAATCAGCTCTTTTAGGGAGAGGACAACTCCATCCAGATAGAACTTCCATCTGTGAGTCCAGTTTCCTATTTATCAATAGCACCTCCATCACATGTCTATTCAATTTCAACCAGTTCTCCCTCATACAGTTCATCATTGAATTTAAACAAAATTGAGGTTAGTGGTTGCTTACGTTTAAGAACAACAGAGCTGGATGCTGTCAGTATACAAGTCATACTACAATCTCCTCCATTCTTTCATGTGAATGTTGAAAAGGTAACTCTTTATGGGACTTATGATGTGTCCTGGGTATAGCATGAGAAAAAAGAGAGGAACCATTGCAAACTAGTAAGACCAAGGGCCACTACTTCTAGATACTGAGAGAGAGAGAGAGAGAGAGAGAGAGAGAGAGAGAGAGAGAGAGAGAGAGAGAGAGAGAGAGAGAGAGTTCTAAGATGCTGCACTTTAACACATCTAAGCTAAGCGTGCTCCCTCGGAACAATAAAATAAAAAGAGTGTAAAAATCCTGCAGGGTGCTAATAAATTCACAAAAAATGTTAGGCAGCTCCAGAAATTAAGTAAGCTGGATAAACAGTTCAGCACTCAAGAATTCCCAGACAATAACTAGAAAGCTTCTAAGCTTCTATTGTTATTCCAGTCTGTGAAAGACTGAAGATGCCCCAATTCACTTCCCACCCTTAAAAAAAATGACACATGACAATCAGAATGTCTTAAAGTTAGGTCTGAGTGGCAGGGAAGAGGGAGGGGGGAAGGATTCAATGCAGGCTTGGGGGGAAAGCAGCTGATAGACCAGAGCACAAGCTGTGTTGAATGTCCAGGGAATGCCTGGTGTGCTTTTCTATAGCTTCTCAAAATACATCTTGACATATTACTCTCCAAATCCACTCTTTGATCAGTCCTCTCTGGAGCTTGTACTGAAGAGCTTTAAGAAATGGATTCTCCATACTCTCACACGGCCCTCTGCTTTGTGTACCTGCACTGCATAATATACTTGCTTCTCCATTATCCAGCCTCCAAATGGAATACCTGATGTGCATCCATTTTGATTAATTAAACATCCCATCAACAGAATCGGGATTCTTGCATTTAGGCTAAATTTGCTTAGTAGCCTTGTCACAAAACTGCATCAGTATACCATCTGCTTAATATCTAAGATGGATGTTGTTGTTGTTGGAATGCAGAATATAGTCATCATGTCTCTTCCCCGCATTAATTTATTTTAAACGTTTTCACTCCTGCCTGACTAAATTGGAATTATATATTAAAAAAAAAGCCTCAGAAATTAAGGCCTCATTTCTTCCAGTTCTGTCTCTGATTGTGTTATCAGAAGATGGGTTCAATATATAGCCCAGTTGGATGCTGCTGTGAAGTTCTGCCATGAACCTCAACCAAAGATCATGTGATGGCCTGGCTAGTCCCCATTTTAATACAATAAACAATAAAAATGAACCAAGAAAACGGAAACCAGGGATAGGGTGGAAGGTGAATTGTAAGGATACTCAGCCAAGTAACCTTGACACGATGAGGAGGAACTACAGCTCATTCCCTTCAACATAGCCTCCCCCTTCTATGGGTCATTATGTCAGAAGACACCTGTTACGCATCACATCTTATATGCATGGGGCTCCTTCACAAAGAAGACCATAGGCTAACCATGATCTCACAGCTTGCTTGGCAAAGGTGTATATATGGACAACCATTGAGTTAGAGCCTTTCTTCATACAGTACTTATCAAAGGATTAATAGGGGCATGTCCACCAAGTGTGATAGAATCAATTGCCTCATAGGACAATCACAATATGTTTTATTAATTCATTTTATTTTTTCAAGAGAAAATGTTACTACATTTAGCCAAGGTCACATGTCAAACAAGTAAGGAAGTGCTTAGAAGTAAATGGCAACCAATTTGATTTATGTAATAAATTGTCTATGGGGTCTAATTCAGTGGTGGTATCTGTAGAATACTTGTAAAAAGGACAAATCTAGAAAATAAAATGTTAACAGTTAGGAAAGCACATGCACAGGGGGTCGGGCGCATGCACGGAGGTGGCACATTTGCGAACTGGTAGGGAAGGTAAGTGAATACCACCCCTGGTCTAACTATTGGTACTTCCTGTATGGAGACTAGCTGGTGTACATGATTACTTCAGCAACTTCTCCTCCAGGGCTAAAAGGAAAACCAGTGTGGTATAGTTGTTAAGGGATCAGAGTAGAACTGGGGAAACTTGGGTTCAAGTCCACCCTCAGCCACGCAAACTTACTGGATGACTTTAAGCCAGGCCTACCCTCTTAGCTTAAGCTACTTGGGGTTGTTGTGGGGCAAGTTGGAGGAAGGAATGCTATATACTGCCTTAAGCTCCAGAAGGGGGGGGGGAAACAGGATATAAATTCAATCAATAAGTGTTAAGAGGTGGCTTTGATTATACAGTCTCTCTCTTGACTCTGTTCAAGTTCAAACTTCCACAGAGTTCAGACTTCTGCTCTGCACAGAATACATAGCATGAAGCAATGTCTTCAGTTTTCAAGACCAGTTAGAGGAAGTGATCTTTATCCAGGAGACAGATGTAGAATGAAGAGATAGGCTTTCCTCTCTTCTGTGTTTGAGTCTTAATTGAAATAATCCTGTTTAGAAAATATTTAAAAGAAAAACAGTTGTAGTTGCATGCCACCTACTCAGCCTGATGTATAAAAACCCCAGTGCAGTGATCCAGATTAAAAAAAAAAAAGGGGGGGGGGAGAACACAGGTCACACTGTTGGCAATTCCTCACGAAGCTGCAACTTTTCCAGGTTTGTGCACAATCCAGGAACCAAGGAATTTGAATTAAAGATATGCTGACAGCCCAGGAAAGATATCTAGCTGCCTGAAGGCAGTGCTGTCAGATGAGATGTGCATGCTGGCATATGCTGGATCACCTTTCCCCCTTCGAATCCAGTTCACTGCACAGCCCTAAAGGGTCACTTGATGCCAATAGAATCATACCAGCAACTAGAGATTTGAAATGAATCAAAGGTGGCCTCTGAGTATACCCAATACCTTTCTTCCTGATATTCTTCATCTTAAAGATGGATGCTAGAACAAAGCCTCCCTCTGTTTTAAACCTGACTCCTGGTGATTTCAAGGATACATCCCTGCAGTTTTCTTGGTATCAGCCTGGAAGTGTCTTGTCATTGCTCCTTTTGAGAGTCGTCTTCTTCCATCTTCTGTTAGCTTTCAAATCCAACAAAATCAGCCAGATCAGCCTGCCCCCAACGAGATCTAGATGATATGGAGGATGCATATGTGTCTACATCTCTTATGAATATGAGCCAGAAAAATTAGCCAGAAATGTCCAAGGCCCCTTCCAAATCAAAGGAAATCTCTTCTTGCTTTTACAAAACAACTTAGCCTATTTAGTAATTCATGAGAAACCTGCACTGCCAGAGCTGTGGAAGCATATCCTTCAGTACAGAAAGCCAAACAGAGAAAGATCTTTTTGTCCAATTCAACAAAATAAAGTATATTACAACTGTAAATAAAAAACATGTTGTTATTTAGCTGTAACTACTGGCCTTCTACTCCAGTGTTGTGACAGAGTGGTGTGATTATAGAGAGTAACTCTCTCAGTCGGTATCAGAGAAATTCAGCATCAGCACCAACTAGATTAACTCCTCTGAAACTTCACTTCTTTTATAAAAAGCAAAACGCACAGCTCTTTTCTCGCACCACAAAGCTGTGATAGCAAGAACAGTAGTAATGAAAGGCACTTAATAATGCAACTCAATTATTACAATGTTTCTAGGCAGACCTTCAGTAGCAGAAGAGAATTCCTGTTTTGAACAAGGAGGTGGACTTAATGCTCCGAGTGGCTTCCTCCAACTCTATGAGCTGCTGAGTCTATTCAGAAACTTTAAAAGGTTGCTGGTGTCAAATTCTAGTGTTTTTGCCATGTTCTGGAAGCAATTGCTTCCTTAGACTTGGAGGCAATTTCATTTGAGCCCCATTGTAGACCAAACTGAGAAATCAAACTCTACATGAAGGCTAAAACTATTGATAATGACTATACTAACAGAATCTAACAAGCTTGACTGTCCTTTATCCCCACTACCACCACCACTTATACTCATGTGAATTAGAAAGGTTCTTCCCGAATCTTCTGCACATAATTTCTTTTTGTTTGGGACTTAATTCATGTTTCTTCCTCGTTGCTTTGATAACATATCTGACCTGTCTTTGTCTTCCTTATTCTCCACAGTTATTGTCTCAGGTTACAAGATCTTAGAAAAAGAGATTAAAAGCCCTCCAAATTCCTTGTTAATGCAGGTTTTTTGGGCTAAAATGGTCTTCATTAAACTTTCTGTGCAGACACTTTGAGTTTTTCGGTGTCTTCCATTTTCTTTTCTCACTGGAGTTGTTTGGAGTTGTCCTTTTATAAGAATTTCCACTCATTTGGTTATCTTTTCCCAGTTAGTTTTCTCGACAAGGATTTCTACATTTCTATGTTCTAAGTTTTAACATCTGGATTATTGAAGTTCAAGACACCTTTATCTATATTCAGCTTTAGTCCTTCTTAAAATGAAGATGTTCAGCATTCCACTTTTCCATTCTTCTGTCATTTCCACTTCTTCACATAACTTTTCCCAGCTGTTTAGTATCAGTTCAGGGAAATCTGATCCCCTTGTGCCTTTTGGATTTTTTAAAGAAAAAGTTATCAAGTTGTCAAGTCAGGAATTTTCTGTAAAGGTTCAAAGAGCTGCCTCTTTGAAAGATCTACATTTTAATTTTGGAAAGCATCATTCACACTTTATTGTTTGACACTAAAAGCAGCACTGCTTTCCCCCACCCACTTATTCCACCCAAACGTTCTCCATTACATTGGCACTCTGCTGTAGCACTGGGAAAGGACCAGATTAGCTACAGCCAATCATGAAATCCCATTCCACTTGCAAATTTGGAAAGTTTTGTATGAATTAGTGATTGTCAGACTATGTGCTATGAAAAACATGTGCATGGGGTTCTATTAAACCACTGTATGAATACACCCAATGGTACCATCTCTTTGACATATTAGTCAAGCTGTGCAGTGTAACATAATTGATTTTTCTTTTCTTTTTCACCTGTTATGTGTGTAGACTTCAATATCATGTCTTCAAGAGAAGAAATGTTCTCCCCATTGACAAGTGCTAGCAGTGTTCCTATCTGCCACAAAGAAGAGGGGACCAACCTATTCCCCAAAGCACCTGAAGGCAGGACAAGAAGCAATGGATCGAAACTAATCAAGGAGAGAACCAACTTAGAACTAAGGAGAAATTTCCTGATAGTGAGAACAATCAGTGGAATCACTTGCTTCCAGAAGTTGTGGGTGCTTCAACACTGGAGGTTTTTAAGAGGAAATTGGACAACCATTTGTCTGAAATGGCATAGGGTTTCCTGCCTGAGCAGGGGGCTAGAGTAGAAGACCTCCAAAGCAGGGGTGAAATTCAGCAGGTTCTGACAGGTTCTGGAGAACCGGTAGGGAATGGAGATTTTGCAATAACCTTCCCCCAGGTGTGGGGAGGGAATGGGGATTTTGCAGTATCCTTCCCCCGGGAGTGGGGTGGGAATGGAGATTTTGCAGTATCCTTCCCCTGGAGTGGGGTGGGAATGGGGATTTTGCAATATCCTTCCCCCGGGAGTGGGGAGGGAATGGGGATTTTGCAGTATCCTTCCCCTGGAGTGGGGAGGGAATGGGGATTTTGCAATATCCTTCCCCTGGAGTGGGGTGGGAATGGGGATTTTGCAGTATCCTTCCCCTGCCACGCCCACCAAGCCACGCCCACAGAACTGGTAGGGGAAAATTTTTGAATTTCACCCCTGCTCCAAAGTCCCTTCCAACTCTGTTATTCTGTTATTCTGATCCCAAGTTCCTACAAAATACAGTCCCAGCTGTGACTGACTGCGCAAAGAGAGATTAAGCCACCATACTGATTGAGATAGCAGAGAAGGTCTGCTCATGAATGTGAGAACTGATTGGGAAAAGAAGCACAGAGCTTTACATCACCATCATTATCACCCAACTATATCAGGAATCAAACATTTGGACAGATATATTATATATTGGAAAAAAGATAAAACATTCATATCCTAGTGCCAACCAAATATATACAATCTATTATTTATTGACTCTATGTTTGAAAAACCACTCTATTTACATCTACCAAGAGCGGAAGAAGGTCTGAAGTATTTTATCATCTTTCTCTCCCGCCATTCAGGGATGCAGTGTGTGTGTGTGTGTGTGTGTGCGCGTGCGTGCGTGCGTGCGTGTGTGTCCCACTCGCAATATTAGCAAGCAGAAGTTCCATTAGTTATCTGTTCAGAGCTCTGATGAGAAACTATTCTATTCACTGATCATTATTGACACCCTGACATTTGTCACTGTCTTTCACAGCAGTTAAGTCTTTTTTTTATCTGCAAATGTCAATGTTTCATTTATTCATGAAAAAGGGTCACATTCCCAAAATAGCGTACTCATTTCTGTTGGTATTAACGTTTGTTGGAAATGTATTGAACCTACTTTTTCATTCAAAGCAGTAATCTTTGTGCAAACTTCATCACTGATAATATTATTAGGGTTCATCGCATGGTGAGCAGGATGTTTAGACAGAATTTGGCATTTTTGTCCTTCCTATTGAGTCCTTCCCAAGGATGCTGATGCTGATGATGCTGATGCTGATGATTTCTAAAGTTTTTACCTCTGAATAGCGGCCTTAAGTTTGCTTTTGAGATGGAAAATATCAGAACATAAAGAAAAAAAATCAACTCTGGCTTTTTTTTAAAAAGAAAAGAAAAAAAGCTGTTTATCCTTTAAGCTTCTATATCCAACTTTATCAATACTCAGTGTATTGGGTGAGCTGCACAGTCTCTTTAATTTGGCTTCTTAGAAACTTACCCAACCAAACTGTTTGACTGTGTTTCAAAAAGCTCTTTATGTGGGTTTCTGATTGATATCTTCAAGCACATCAGTCTGAGTAATCTCAGGTAATTTCAAGGCCATTTGCAAAGAGTGACTAATCTCTAAAGCAATCCTTTGTGAGATAAAAGTAGGGGTGTGTATATATATATATATTATTTATCAGTAAAAAATTTATTGATATATATA
>QLTV01004267.1:579262-591846 GCA_003457575.1 Thermophis baileyi | reverse complement strand
GAGGAGGAGGAGGAGGAGGAGGAGGAGGAGGAGGAGGAGGAGGAGGAGTAGTTTTGGAGAGAAATGCCAAGCTTTCTCTTGAGAAATCAATGGAAGTTCCTCGTTGACTTTCCGTATGGAAACAATTTAGTCCTCCATCAGTGTCTTTAAGGAGACACCGGATGCAGTCTCTGTGGCTAAAGAGGTGACATGACACAGGAGTGCGGGATCAGTGGGAGGAGGACACAGGGCAATGGTCTCTCTCTCCCTTCCTCTCATTGTGATTTCAGCAGGGAGGAGGGAGTCAAAAGAGCTCCTTGCCAACAGTAATGCAAAAGGTACTAAAAGTAAAGGTAAAGATTTCCCCAGCTGTCCAGTCGTGTCTGATTCTACGGGGTGGTGCTCATCTCCGTTTCTTAGCTGAGGGAGCATTGTCCAAAGACACTTCCATGGTCATGTGGCCAGCATGACTATAAGCCAAAGTGCATGGAAAGCTGTTATCTTCCCACTGAAGTGGTATCTATTAATGTACTTGCATTTGCATGCTTTTGAACTGCTAGATGGGCAGGAGCTGGGGCAAGGACGGGAGCTCACCCCGTTGCGTGACGCTCGGGTCTCAAACCAGGGTTGTCAGCTTTCCAGCTGACCAGCTGAGTGTTTTTAACCACTGAGCTATTGCGATCCCAAAATTGTGAAAGGTACTAGAAAGAGGGAAACAAAGGGATATTGAAGGCACTGCCTTTGAATATATTCAAATCAGAAACAAGAAATACTGTATTAACTTTTCTGCAAAGGAAAATGTGCAACCTCAATACCGATTTGCAGCTGCCGCTCACCACTTCTTATCATTTCTTTTTAATCTGCTCACTCCATAAGCCTTGGTTAATTTCTTTTCTGCACACAGGTGCATCTCCCCCCATGAGTTAATCCTGGTGCTCCAACTCTCAGTCAGAGCTTACTCTTCTTTCAAAGCAGGCTTGTCACTTCCAGCAGAGGAAGGAGGGAGGGGTTGGTCTCTGTAATAGCTGTCCAAATAAGCCTTTTAAGATGTCATTTAGAAAAACACCAACACAAAAGTATGTTATTGATCCATTGCCATCAGGGGAGTTTCTGCTTCTTCCTCCACTATTGTTCACTTAGATGGAAGCACTGACATTAATAATTTCAAAAATGGGCCTTCCAATCTGATTTTAGCCCAGGTAACTGAAACATCCAAAAGAATACAGTTCCGACTATACTATTGGCGAGATCTCCATGTATTTATTTATTTATTTATTTATTTATTTAGTTAGTTAGTTAGTTAGTTAGTGTTCATCTCACCATAAGGTAACTGGGGTTAAGATGCAATCAAAGTCAGCTATATGGCTGTTTAAATGAATGAAAGGACAGTTTGTTATCTAGCCTTTCTGAGCAATATCCATGTTTTTTTACAAACATGTTGCATGTTCATATGATTATCTCTTCTCAATGTTTCCACTATTGCTAGCACTCCCTAGAACCGTGAGGGTGAACCTATGGCATGCGTGCCACAGGTGGCACACAGAGCCATATCTGCCGGCAAGCGAGCCGTTGCCCTAGCTCAGCTCCAGCGCACATGTGCGCACCGGCCAGCTGATTTTCAGCTGGCCCCGCCCATGCCACCCTTCACCTCCCAGGAGTCTCCACGTGGCCTGTTTTGGATGCCAGGTAAGTACAGGGCTTGCGCAGAGGCTCTGGGAGGGCATTTTCGGCCTTTGGGGGGGGGAGGCTGTTTTTGCCCTTCCCATGCTCCAAGAAATCCTCTGGAGCCTGGGGAGGGCAAAAAACGGGCCTACTGGGCCCACCGGAAGTCGGGAAACGGGCCGTTTCCGGCCTCTGGAGGCTTCAGGGAGGCCTGCTAGGCCCAAAACGGGGCGCGGGGGGGTCGTGCACACATGCGCGGGGGGTGGGGCAGCACAAGGGGTTGTGCAAATGCACAGGGGCACGTGGCACGTGGGGGGCATTGAATTATATGGGTGGGCACGTGCGTGCGCGCTATCGTGCGTGGGCACGCGCTTTCGGCACCCGAGGAAAAAAAGGTTCGCCATCACTGATTTATTCAGTCACTCACTCATTTACTTACTTATTTACTTACTTAGTCACTCACTCACTCACTCACTCACTCACTTACTTACTTACTTACTGATTAAATTTGTTTTGAGGCCCATGTCACCACATGCATTCCAAATCAGTGGCATTCCAAATGTTGCTTACAAATAAGCCCTGGTGGCGCAGTGGTTAAAGTGCAGTACTGCAAGCAAACTCTGCCACAGCCTGGAGTCCGATCCTGGTGGCTCCAGGTTGCCTCAGCTTTCCATCATTCCAAGGTCAGCAAAATGAGGAGCCAGATTGTTGAGGGCAATATGCTGACATTGTAAGCATATGAAAGTGCTGTAAAGCACTGTGGGGCAGTATATAAATCTGCTATTGCTATTACTGCAACAAAGATTTCTCATCTTTGGTCCTGCTGGTTAGAGCTGATGGCATCTGAAGTTGAGCGACATTGGGAAGGAACAGCCACTTGTATATCTAATACAGGGATTGCATCAGCAAAAAACAGGGTTTCTGGGTCAATCCTGCGATTGATTAGCATTTTGAATGAACTCCTGTGACTAACTCTTGTTTAGACAAGCTACCTTTTCCTAATTAATGGTTCAATGAAAGGAACACCTTTGTGCATGGACTCTGGGAGACAGTGCCAGCTACTTGGGCTCATCACAGCAGGTTGGGAAAGGCCTCCTGGTCTTGTAGGTCACTAATGGGGACAATTCTAATAAACACGGTCTTTTTTATTTCAGTCCTGATGCCTCCTTTAATGTCCTCCTGGTTTGGTACCCATCTTGCAAGTTCTAAATCAGCCAGAACACAAGAATTTCAGAAAACAAAATGCCCTTTGGCTCATGTTAACATGCTAGACTAGAGCTTCAGGAACAGCTCAATCTTGTCCTGAATCACTTCAATGGGGAATCAGATTTGACCTCCTGACTGTGTTTGGCTTGTTAAAATGAGGCTTTATTTCTTACTGATTACTATAGGGGGGGAGGAGATATAAACAGCTGCCAATTTTCAATCACAGGAGAGATGGAGTGATTTGTTATCTTGGGGGGGGGAGAGAACAGGGATTATTTGAAAATCAGTGGAAAGCATAGGCATAGATTAAAAGCCATGGTGGTTTTAAAATGTCATTTTGCACAAATGATATTAATCGTGTAACCCGAGTCTACTGGAACTTTATTGATCACCCAATAAACTCAGGTACTGTATATTGGGTGGCCAATACATTCAAATAAATAAATAAAAATAAATTTAAAAATTACAGTCATCTGCCTCTCCTGCTCCCTCTTGTTGATATTCATGGCAAGGAGGTGAAGAAAAGAGAGAAATTGGCTATGTCTATAAATGATTATTGCCTGATGATGAAGATGGCGAGATTTATATTTAAGGAAAGATATGTATTATGCTGGTAGAAGGGATAAAATATTATCGACCAGCATAATATACAGTATGTATTGTGTAGGCAACTCTTAGAAATGGGCTATGGAATTGACACACTACCCAATAGATCAAAAAGGCATTTTGTTTTGTTATAATTGTAAAACATAATGTCAAAGAAAACGTTTTCTTTGGGTTTTGTTCTTCTGTTAAATATGCTGGCTAAACCTAATTAACATGCTAGTCAGTAGAGTAAGCAAGATAAATATTTGAAAAACACGTGAGGGGAAGATGGAATTTTATGCCTAATATTTAGTCTCATGCTTGTCCTTATCTCTGCTTCTTGCTCAGTAATTTAGATTCCTCCATTCATTTGATTAAACACACCACGGCCAGCAATTTTTTTCCCCAATGAAATCAGATGCCCTCAAACTTAAAAGTTCTTGAGCAAAGGTGGCTCTAAAATCTATTCCTGCATGGTAGTATTTTTGAAGCTCTATTATAAAACAAGCTTCCAATGGGTTGCTTTTATCCTAAAAACCTGTTTTACCAATGCAGGGAGAGAACTGTATCAAGCAGCAATGCTAAGATATTCATTTACTACAATCAGTCTATGTGAATGCCTGATTTTCTACAGTCAGATCACCAGATGTGAACTCTGTGTCGTGAATACCAAAATCAAAGTAGGATTAAAGATTTAAAATTTTATCACTGCATTAAACACCTAGGAAATGGCATTTGTCAGGAAGGAGGCCATATTTCTAAATCTGCCAGCCATCTATGAAAAGCATTGCCATAAGCATAACTGTCAGAATTCATAATAAAGCACCTTCTTGCCAGTATGTCTAAATCCCGGTCCCAACATCAGTAAAGGTGCATTCCACTAGTCCCAAATAACACAACACTTACCTTTCTTCCAATTTGCTTGTCTTACTTCTCTGAGAGAGATGCTGTGCAAATTTATCAAATATACCCCTCTAGAATCAGTTGGATCTAGGAATGGAATGGAATGGAATGGAATGGAATGGAATGGAATGGAATGGAGCAGAGTGGAGCGGAACAGAACAGAACGAAATAGAACAGAACCAATAGATAGCAATGGTGGGATTCAAAATTTTTTATTACCGGTTCTGTGAGCGTGGCTTGGTGGGCGTGGCAGGGGAAGGATACTGTAAAATCTCCATTCTCACCCCACTCCAGGGGAAGGATACTGCAAAATCTCCATTCCCTCCCCACTCCAGGGGAAGGTTACTGCAAAATCCCCATTTCCTCCCGATCAGCTGGGACTCGGGAGGCAGAGAATAGATGGGGGCGGATCAGTCAGAGGTGGTATTTACCGGTTCTCTGAACTACTCAAAATTTCCGCTACCGGTTCTCTGAACTACTCAAAATTTCCACTACCGGTTCTCCAGAACTGGTCAGAACCTGCTGAAACCCACCTCTGATAGAATAGAATACTTTATTTGGCCAAGTGTGATTGGACACACAAGGTATTCATCTCTAGTGCAGAAGTACATGCAGAGCAACAGAATCATCAACAACATCATCATCAATCATCATACCAAGAAGAGTGGGGAATAAAGAAGATAATAAGGATAAATGATAATACTACAGCCATACTACATGGATAAACATACATAGATATTAGACAGCACTGTGAGAATGAGGTGTTCAGCAGATTGATGGCATGATGGAAAAAACTGTCCCTGAGTATAGTTGTTTTGTCTGTGTCTTGTTGCTTTATTCCTTAAAAATGAGATTTAGGACTGCAAATTTATGCAATGAGCAATCGTTTTAATGGCAAATAATTTTCCTTACTGAAGAAATTGTTGTTCCATGATATCTAAGTGACATAGAGCAGTTCCCAATATTCTATACCTACAGGGCCCTATATTGTGTTGGCTAAGAAGTCTGGGTGATTATTAGCATTCTTAAAGTCAGATTATTTGGGGAGGGTTGATATAGGCAGATTTTCTAAACAGATGATAATCCTCACTTTATTACTTTCTGAGAAAGTCAGGATGCTGGCCATGAGCCAAAATGAAGCCAAAGGAGTGACAGTTTGAAAAGTTATCTTAGTATGTTCCAGGGACTCTCAGAATGTATCAGAATTTTTTTAAAAATTGAGTGGGCAAAACCAAACCAAAACACAAACTCAAAACAGGCCAGTGAGAGCTGTACCTGCACTGTTTCCAGAGAATGTTGAGCAGTGGTGGGTTGCTGCCAGTTCGGACCGGTTCTCCCGTACCAGTGGTGGAAATTTGCACCCGCTCGCCGAATCGGCAGTGATGGCCGGTTGTCCATGCCCCCGAACCGGTTCTCTGGTTGCCATGGCTGGCAAAAAACCTCTTTGCGCAGATGGTCATTTCCCCGATGTGATGTTGGCGCATGTGTGAGCGAAGCGCGCGTGCGTGCGCAAAATGCGCACTTCCATCGCGATGCGAACTGGTAGGGATGGTAAGTGGAATCCACCCCTGATGTTGAGTATTATTTGGAAAATGAAAAGCAAATACAGAGGAGCAGGGAGAGAAAGGAGTAAAATGCCCTCCATTATCGAATCTTATGTCATACACACACACACACACACGCGTGGGTTATAACCAGGGGTGGGGGTTCTAACTTACCTCGCTGCCAGTTCGCTCCCTCCCACGCCGCGTGGGCGCGCCTCATGGGCGCGCGCATACGCAGTAACAAAAAAATAATAATTAAAAAAAAAAGCCGAAAAAAAGATGGCGACTGCATGCACAGTGCCAGAAGTCGGCTTCTGCGCATGCTCAGAAGGAAACAAAGATAAACCGGTCCAAAGCGGGAGGAACCCACCCCTGAAATATACCCTTGGTATAACAGTATAATTGCATAAGCTTCCTTGATGTCATACTTTTAGCAGCCTTTTCAAACTGAATGCCAAATACACTTATCAGAAACCTCACAAAATTCCCAAATCATGTAAGATTTTAGCAATTTAATGTTGCCTAAATTTTTGAGTTCTTAAAAAAAAAAATCTAAAAAAAAAATATCCTTTGAAAAACCCCCAAAGCCAATAGGAAAAAAATGGGCAACCCTCTTGCAAGGGTTCTGTCAAAGTCTCATAAATATACTACAGTTTCACAGATTTGCTGATACTGAAAGATGCTGATTATTACTTTTTTTATTATTATTGAAGTTCTAAGGATGATATTTTTGGTATCACAGTGGGCACAGATGACATGTTGCCCTTCTCTTGGCTTAGCAGCTATTCCGATGCTATGCTATGCAATTCCTTAAAAATTAGGGACAGAAGACATCTTGCCATGATATAGAAGGCTACCATCTGAATTTCCCTATCAAAATCTCCTTCACTACTATGAACAAAAATAGATATATATAAAAAAAAAAAAAAGTAACTATGCAAAAAATGTATAATGGATGGCTACATTTTTTTAAAAGGAGAAAAATAAGAGTATTTATAACGAAGGGCTTATATTAAGATAATGTGTGAAAGGGAAATGTTTATAACAGGAATTTGGGGGATTTATATTAGAAGCTATATACATAGGGGAGGTAATATGATTATGTAATGAATACAGATTAAAGTTGTATATTTTAACAACATGCATACACAAGATGCTCATTTTAAGGAAAGTTGCGTACAGATGCAGATTTTTTTTTAAAAAAAAAAGACTCTTTGAAAAAATATTAAAAGCAATCAATAAACTAGAATACTGCCTTACTTAAGAAGAACAGAAGGCGGCCAGATTTATACAGCTTAAAATTTACCACTCAGGGTAAAATCCTGTTGAATTCAGTGGAAACTACATGTAGAAACACTCTTGAGATAGCTTCATCTTTCCATTTATCTAGGAATAAAGTCGATTGAACTCAATAGCCCTATTACATGTGAGGGCATGAATAGGCATACTCTTCTAGAAAACCCTTGCAATAATATGGTTTTCAATTTCTTGATTAAAACTCCATTATCTTTCGGTGCATGGAGAAAAAGTGTTTTGCTAATTAGCATGACCTCTGTTACCCAATAATGATTATTCCAGATAACAATGCCTGTGTGTGGGAAGTGAAAGATAAACTCAAAGCGGAGATGATGAATGCCCATGGTGAGATTCTGAAAGTATTGAAATGACAAAATTCCAGGTCAGCTAATGGAGCTCAAAATTCAGTCTTTTATAGTTTAGTTCCTAAAATTTCAGGAACAGAGTTGAAGGGGGAAGAGAAATCATTTTTGGAATACAAACATAAAAAGGCAGCTGTGCAAATAGATGTTATTCTCAGTGTTTTATGGAAATTTTATAAAGACATATTAAATTACATAGCACTTAGACTTATATACCGCTTCATAGTGCTTTACAGCCCTCTCTAAGCGGTTTACAGAGTTAGCATATTGCCCCCAACAATCTGGGTCCTCATTTTACCCACCTCGGAAGGATGGAAGGCTGAGTCAACCTTGAGCCGGTGAGATTTGAACCGCCGAACTGCAGCTAGCAGTCAGCTGAAGTAGCCTGCAGTGCTGCACTCTAACCACTGCGCCACCTCGCCACCTCCACCTCTGCATATACATGTACATATACATATACACAGCAACATATATATATGCAGCAGTATATATACATACATACATACATACATACATACATACATACATACATACATACATACATACATAAATGGATTATACACAATGTAAACCAGGATACATTGCAAAACACGGGCCTAATGGAAGCCAGTCCTGATCAGCACTCTATTTAACCAATTTCACACCCAAATTAGCCTCCAGACCATTTTTAAAGCCACCTCTCTATATAATGCCTTGCAATTGTTAAAATGGAAGGTCTTCAGGATGTGTATTGTTTGTTTGTGCCTCCAAGAGGGCTGTGAAAATATTTACAGACCCCTCACATCCTGGACACAAACTGTTTCAACTTCTACCCTCAAAACGACGCACACCAGAACAACTAGACACAAGAACAGTTTTTTCCCAAACGCCATCACTCTGCTAAACAAATAATTCCCTCAATACTGTCAAACTATTTACTAAGTCTGCACTACTATTAATCTTCTCATCATTCCCATCACCCATCTCCTCCCACACATGACTGTATGACTGTAACTTTGTTGCTTGTTGNTTCTTTTATGTACACTGAGAGCATATGCACCAAGACAAATTCCTTGTGTGTCCAATCACACTTGGCCAATAAAAAATTCTATTCTATTCTATTATATTATATTCAACTAGCTAGAGATGCTGGGCCCAGGTAATGACACCTTTCCCAATTGAGTTTACATAGGATCCATCAGTGAGTCAGATTTAGGCTTCCTTCCTTCCTTCCTTCCTTCCTTCCTTCCTTCCTTCCTTCCTTCCTTCCTTCCTTCCTTCCTTCCTTCCTTCCTTCCTGTCCCTTTTTTGGTAATATGAATTGGCACAATTCTGAAGTGCATAGATGTACATGTAATTTGTCACTGTCATTTATACTTAAATAAATACATCAACAAAAATGCTTAAAAACAAGGAGCATAGAGTCCAGAAGAGCCCTATTCCATGAAGCAAATTAAAAAAAAAAAACACAACCCACCCTATTCCAATTTATGTCAATAACCATTATTCTCCAAACTGTCCAAAAGTGTTCTTGCAAATGGGATCAAAGGACCTTGAGAGATCTGAGAGATCCTTCAATGTGTTTTCTTGCCCACTCCTCTCCTTCCCATTGGGGAACCAAAGCAGCTTTTGCTCCAAATTCAGGACTGTAACGATATTGAAATGGATCAAGAAAACGCATATTATCAAATGTTACAAAAGGTGATTGGCAATCATTCGTGCAAGAATCCTGGCCGGGACTGAGATTGTTAATGTTTGCTGAGTGATTACAGATTACCTGCAACCGTCCATGGCAGTAATCCAGGAAACGTTAACCACTTCACCTGGGAAAATCCAGTATTTTAAAGTCACCGATTTGAAGAATCTAAATAAAAACCTAAAGACAATGTTAATACAGTGTGCATGTATGTGTGTGCATATTTTTAAAGTATCAGTTTTAGTGTTTCTCACAGCACTGTTGAAGCCATTCTTGTGGCATCTTTAAAAGCAACAACTTTATTGCAGAATAAGCTTTTGGGGCTTATTTTGAGCCCCCTACTCAACCCAATATGATGCAGTGGTTTCTTGTCTGCCAAGCCTTCTATCCCACCATATCTACTAGCTTTAAAGTGTCAAAAGAACAGTTTGTGTATTGCAGTAAGAAACTAACACAGCTACCCCTCTGGAATGAAATTATCAAGAAATTTGCATGAAAGCCCTCTGTTTCTAATTACAAAGGCATCAGTGGAGCTGGCTGACAAAATGCTAATATAATGAGGACGTTTATCACAAAACTTGGGAAGGTGGGGCAGGGATCAGTGTTACTGTAAGGCTGCTGTGACAGTTTATAGATGACAACAAGCAATGCGCCAGCCATTTACAAAGCAGTTGTTAAAAATGCCATTGTGGAAGAAGCCTCCATTGCTTTCCAAATCTCTTTTAGGAGCAGTCGTCCATATATAATCATTCTGAAAAAGACATCTATCACAGTAATAAAGCTAAACTATTTGCTAAAGTCAGTAGCAGTCTCTGGGGGGAAAAAAGTGGGGCTTATTAAATGCTTTTCAGATTAGACAACAGGCAAACGATAGGAGCGAAATAAAGCTGGGAAAGTGACAGATATAGCAGAAAATTCACAATGCTCCCTCTTACAAAGCAAAGATCTTTTTTTTTAACCATGCATATACATAGCATGTCATTAAAGACCTGATAACACTGGTAGCATCACATTATTCTTAACTTGCCTGAAAATTTAACCAAGTCTTGAAGTGAATCTCAAATATGCAAATGCCTTAGTTCCTTTCTTGCGTATAAGTCTCTTTCCTTTGGTTTCAAAACTGTCTGCACTAGGCTCCATAATACAATATCAGAGGGAATAGTTATGGCCAGGTTCTCCTCTTTATATTCCAGTTATTACCTCTTCAAATTCATATGAAAATATAGATGATGAATACGTAACATGTCCTATGAAAAAAATTGTGTGAATGATGGTTGTAAAGATGAGCAGACCTTAAACCAGGGGTCCCCAAACTTGGCAACTTTAAGACTTGTGGACTTCAACCTTGTGGACCCCCATGCACCCTTCCCAACTTGCATTGTACCCATGCATGCTCTCCCTGACCCATGCAGCACCTCTGACACACCCCTGTGCACTCTTCTCAACTCACACAATAGCTCTTACACACCCTCTTGCACATATGCACACCCACCTCAGCATTTCTCATACATCCCCGCACATCCTTCCTAATCCACATCCTACCTTTCCTTGCCCTCCCCAATCCATGCATCATGTTATGGCACAAGCACAATGCACGTGCTGGGGTGGGAGTGGGTGCAGGACAGGCACCATCTGGGTTGGAGCTGTTGCAAGAGCCTGAACAAGAAGTGCTGCACAGATCAGGGAGAATGTACGGGATTGCGTGAGGATGCACAAGAGGTGTTTTGGGGATCAGAGAGGTTGTGTGAGGGTGCAGCAGAGGTGGGTTCCTACCGGTTCTAACCAGTTCTTTAGAACCGTTAGTAAATCGGTGATGACATCATGGAGCCGGTTCTGTCGGTGTCTCCGTGGGTGCCGCCATCTTGGATTTTGCTTCTGCGCATGCGCAGAAGCTAATTTTTGATTGCTGCACGCACCCATGGCGCGGCCCTGAGCGAACCGGCAGCAAAAGGTTCCAGAACCCACCCCTGGGGTGCAGCATGGATTGGGAAGGTTAAGCCTGTATGTGTGTGTATGCAGAAGGGTGAGTAATGGTACAAGAGAGGTGCAGTGTGAGTGTTAGGTAAGGAAATATGTCTGAAACAATACCCCAAGGAGTCATGGTGGTCTAGTGCATTATTAAAAATAAATAAACAAACAGCCATGGGGACTGGGAGAATACATTAGCTAATAAAACACTGAGTAATCAGGGTTCTGTTAGGGATTAAAAGATTCCTGTCTAATTTCATTGACTTCATCTGAATGGGAAGCTAGAATGCAAAGAATGTAAACAAGTGTCTCTCATCAATGGACATTGTGAGGGTTAGGGAAGACAGGAACTCCAATTCCTCCCATCTGAAAGGGTAATGCCACAAGACAGCGTGGAAAGTCTGAGATTTGACCTGGGATAATTCTGAATTGTCATTTTGTTCATTTGGAAACTGTCATATATCTTCTATTAGTATTCTTTCCTGGACTACAGTAATGATATACCTCCCAGCTGTGTTCATCTTTGTCTCTGTGGGAGCCTAATAGGTACAGGTTCCATCTCAGCTGCCATTGGTTAGAAAAAGATGGGTTGGGAGAAACAGTGATAACAGAATCAGTTAAGCGCATGTTCAGAGATGGATAATTGTTTGGGACCTGAGAAAAAGATGCTACTGCACAGGAAGTTATTGCTGCTCCTTGTTATAAGGAAATTATAGCCATTAGGTTGTAATGTAATGTTGTTGCTCCTGTCGGTTGTTCTCTCTGTGTTAAGCTTTTTTTCAGGCAGATTGCCAACTACACTAGTGTATAGTATGCATATACATTATAGATAGAATTACTGTTGGGTTCTGTTCTATGGCTGTATTTGCAGTCAGAAAGTACAAAAAGCATCCAGGATTATTACTTCCACTATTTACTGTTTGGTTTTGTTTTTCTTTATTGTTGTTCCTAATAATCCTTTGGCCAATTTTTCTGTAGTTCAGATGGTAGGTAGCACTCAACATCAATGAAAGGTGCAGCGCAAGGGTTCGTTTTCCACTTTCATTGTTCTTTATAGTGGAACACTTGAAACATTTTGAGTTCTACCAGAACAGAGAATACTTGAAACCATCTAATAGTGATGGTTCAAAAGATATAATGCTCTGTGGGATATCAGAACATTCTGTTTTCTTCCAAAAGCATCGTAAACAAAATACCCGAACTCCTCCTCTTACTAAAAACTGCTAAATTCGACATTATATTTGTCTGTGAAACATGGCTGAACGCATCCCTCCCTGACTCCATTATCAAAGTAAGAGACTATCATGTTTACCGGTCCGATCGCGAAACCCGCAGAGAAGGTGGAGTTGCCATCTTCTATAAAAAATCACTAAACCTAAAAAATATCCAAGTTACACATGAACT
>QLTV01004267.1:562370-577611 GCA_003457575.1 Thermophis baileyi | reverse complement strand
ACTACACTCCTCTGTTCGCAACAGAATACCTTATGCCACCAGACTTTAAATTTTATGCCTGTAAAATGTAGAACTACGCCGTCTTCGATCTGAGCTAAGTGTAACACACAAAATTATATGCCACAATGTCCTACCTGTCAATGACTACTTCAGCTTCAACCACAACAATACACGAGCACACAATAGATACAAACTTAATGTAAACCGCTCCAAACTCGACTGCAGAAAATACGACTTCAGCAACAGAGTGATCAATGCCTGGAATTCACTACCTGACTCTGTGGTTTCTTCCCCAAACCCAAAATACTTTAACCTTAGACTGTCTACTGTCGACCTCACCCCATTCCTAAGAGGTCTGTAAGGGGCGTGCATAAGCGCACCAGCGTGCCTACCGTCCCTGTCCTACTGTCCTATTGTCCTCATCTATCTGTATTCACCTTGATTATGTTTATGTTTATACCTATACCTGCTATCTTGTACATGTTTGACAAACAAACAAATAAATAAATAAATAAATAAAAATATTTTGACTTGGATATTTTAGATGAGACATGGGAATTTTACAGAAGAAAATCCAGAACAGTAACTGCTTTATGGTTCTACATACAAATACTCATCAACTGAACATTTTGGGCAGGATTTTTTTTGTGCTGAGCTCAGAAGAGATAGGAGGAGGAGGAGGAGGAGGGAGAGGGAGAGGGAGAGGGAGAGGGAGATGGAGAGGAAGAGGAAGAGGAAGAGGAAGAGAAGGAGGAGGGGTGGTGGTGGTGGTGGTGGTGGTGGTGTGGTGATGATGATGATTTCAGGCACATGGTGACTTGAAACCTAAGAACACCAACTAGAAGAAAGGCATATCCAAAACCCTGTTCAGAGGTTCATCTGAATGCATAATACACTCAGAGTAGGGAGAGAATGGGAATGCAATTAACCCATCCTCACCTCTCTCCAGCTATACAGTACTAGCTTTGGCTTGAACCCAAGCACAGCTCAGCATGTGACCCAGAACCCAAATAAAATAAGGTCCTGGGTCAGACTGACAGTTATAATTGTATTCAAAAAGCCTGAATATAACTAGCTGTCCTTCAAATCTCCAGTTAAACGCATGGAGGCAGGACAAAGGCAATGGCAACTTAAATGATCATCCACAGTTTCCCCATTTAACTTGTTGATGTGTATGTCTGAAGGGGAATTTATAGTTAAATAATTGTTGGCTATAGAAATAATGAATGAATGAATGAATGAATGAATGAATGAATGAATGAATGAATGAATGAATGAATGAATGAATGAATGAATGAATTAACTATAGCCCTGGGCAATTATTTTAAATAGAGAATCAAACCAGAAAGAAGTTCATAGTCATTCTACAAATACTTGAGCTTAAACCAACTTCCTTAGTTTCAGCAGTAAAATTTAAGCAGAGAGCTTTTTTAGCTGCTGTTCATTGTCAAATAATCTAATCCTATCCTGCTTTGTAATTAATAAATCTCAATCAACCTTCTGCTCATTTTTATGTTTATAAAGTGATGATGATGAAGTAGACAACATAACCCAGGTTACACAGGATTCATTTAATTCTAATCAACTTGTTAAATAAATGGCACCTAATGAGACCTAAATGAGAAGGAAATCTTGCCTGATGCTTCAAAGGAATTGACCTGGCCTGGCCTTGTCAGAGACCTCAAGAAGCCGCTAAGGATTGTACTCATAATGAGCTGCTCTAGCAGAACGAAGCACAGTAGGTACCTTGGAGAGCTCAGTGCAAGAAACTACAGGCTGGGTTAATTCTCTCTATAAGAACTGTTGTTCTATCCCTGTTTGTGCTGAATTGAAATTAATGGAAGAGTAATTCTTTAGTTTTGTCACTCCTTGCTACTGATTCTGACCTCAAAGAGGCCCTGACAGTTTCTGGAAGCGTGATATTCCTGTACATTTGGGAAACTACAGAAACTAGGGAAGAGTCTAAAATGATGGAAAAATTATATCCTTAGGCTGGAAAGACGTAAAAAGGGTTATGGAGGTCTTCCATCCATTAAATTAATCTGAGTTCATCACTGTCTGAGTCCTGTTAGGCTCCTTATCCAGTGAAGAGCTTGACAGGTAGAAAGGCTTTCAATTATTAAAGAAAAGAAGAAGATGACACAGGATAAGTATACCTTCTGAAACGGAGAATCAGAATTCATCCATTTTCACCATGTGAAAGCTTTCATGAGCAGCATTTTACAATTATGAATTCCCCTACTTCCACAAAATATGTAACACATATATCAGAGAGGAAGCAAAAGGAAGGATAGCTACAAACTACATATTAAATTTCATGGGTACTACTGTTGCTCTTAGTGGCGGTAGTGATGGTGATAAAAGTCTTCTCAGAATTTTATGTAGTTTCTCCAAACTACATAAGGTATGACTTCAAAAACCCTACCCCAAAAATTGCCATCAAATTTTAGTTCTTATGGTGACATCTAAGGAAAATTAAAGTATAAGAAATAATCAATTTCCTGTATGCAATTAATGCAAATCAAAATCTTTGTCCTAATCCTAACTACATGTTGATTACATCCTCAAAAAGGTTGCAGATATTCCTATTCTAGGACACTCTAGACTAAGGGCAACTCTAGACAACCCCAATCTGGTTGAGGATCAAGGTACAAAGGGATGAGTTAACCTTTCCCCAGTTTCCCCATTTAGACTAGCACTAGAGATGATTGCTTGAGAACATGTCTCATAGAATGTTTCCTGAGGAGATCTGCCCACACACAAGAATGTTCTCATGGTGGAAATGGCCAATTAAACCTCCCATTCATCAGAAGGCTAACTGAGAGATTGATCTCCATTACTTATGTACCTCCTTCCCCCGCCCTGTTGTTACACTCCCTATGCGTGGGAGATGTTTTCGAATTGTGATGTTGGAGAAGACTCTTAAGAGTCCCTTGGATTGCAAGGAGATCAAATTAATCAATCCTAAATGAAATCAACCCTGACTATTCTTTGGAAGACAGATACTGAAGCTGAAGCTCAAATACTTTGGCCACAAATGAGAAGAGAGGACTCATTGGAAAAGACCCTGATGTTGGGAAAGACTGAAGGCAAAAGGAGAAGGGAATGGCAGAGGATGAGATGGTTAGATAATGCCATTGATACAGTGGACATGAGTTTGGGCAGACTCCAAGAGAGAGTGGAGGGCAGGAAGGCCAGGTGTGCTGTGGTCCAAAGAATCGTGAAGAGTCAGACATAACTTAGTGACTGAACAACAACAACAACAAATGTGTAGAGAAGAGCAGGCAGAGCCTGGGGGCAGACTCAAGGGAGAACTCAGACTAGAATTGTTACATGTTCAAAAACGCTCCAAGGCCATCCCCCCACTGTATTCCATTAAGTCCTATCTAGTGCCAATTCATTGCTGACAGTTAGTTGACCAATTCTTGTGTATACGGTTGAGCAAAAAATCATCTGAACTGGAACTGAAATGTGATTCTGATTTTTCATGGATGATACTATATTTCCACCTTCTTTTTGTCTTTTTTTTTCAGAGCAGGCAAGCACATTTCCAAATAATATTCTAGGTTTTAGCAAATAATTTTAATTTTTCAAGAGTCTTGGGCATGCTTGGGGCCTAGACATATTCTTGGAAATGAAGGGATGTTAGAAGTAGGCATTTTGTTCTGCATATGACCATTTTTTGTTGATTTGTTTTTAAAGTTAAAAGAATCTTGATATGTCAAGAATCTGGGTATGTGCCAAGGGAGGTCTCCATATTGGTACCACTGGGCGTCACATTGGGCATAACACAACACTTGATGAACAAGGTCTTGTATAGGTTCAGCCAGGTGCCTCCTGTGTTGTCACGTCACTTCAAGAGGTTACTTATGGTTGTGTCCATGCAATGATGTAATCCTTTTTGAAGGAAGGACTGGTCTTACTAGCCTTGAAGGAGGCAGTGGTATGTTTCCATCTAAAGAGGCCATCATTGAACCCTTCCATCCTGGACAGTTACTGTTCAGTCTTCAATCTTCCTTTTGTGAAAAAAGTTGTTGAGAAGGTGGTCAGAAATCAGTTGCAGAGGGGTTTGGAGGAAGTGGATAATCTGGATCCATTCCAGTCCAAGAAAGAGTTCAGTATTGAGAGAGCATTGGTTGAGCTTCTTGATGACTTTTAGTAAAACCAGGATAGGCATGGTGCATCTAATTTTGTTCTCCCTGATCCCTCAGAATCCTTCAATACCATCCAATATGGAATCCTTCTGGACAAATTGCAAGGGCTAGGATGGGGGGCCAGTGTGCTGCAGTGATTTGCCTCCATCCTCAGTAACTAATTCCAGTCAGTATTGAAAATGGGGTAAGGTTATATCCCTGGCTTCTCATCTGTGGAATGCTTCAGCGTTAACATCCTTCTCCTTCCTGTTTAACATTTACATGAAATCACTGGGTAAGATTGACCATGATTCAGGGTTTGGTATCATCAGAATGCTAACAATACCCAATTGTACACCTCAACTCTGGGCTGCACAGATGAAGCTGTCAATGGGTCCACTCCATGTCCTTTCACCATGCCTTCTCTGTCATGATACCTGCTATCTATAAGAACATATTTGCAAAGATACATACTGTATGACTCCTATGCTATCACAAGACCTACTGGTGTTCCCAGACCAGGGGTTAGGAGGTTTGTGGAGCCATTGTTTGGATATTATTTGTGAAGCTTTGTCTGAGGGATTTTTAAAAAATGCATATTATTTTAACATTGTAAGCTAGCCAGTTTTTTAAAATCTATCATGCTTAAAATCCAATAGATAAACATTTAGTCTAAAGCACAGCAAAAAGCTGCCCACTGTAAATCAGTATGTATTTCATTTTTGAACACACAAGGGATAAAAACATGTAAAATCATCTTATATTAAAACATATAATTTAGGTAACACTTATGAAATATAAACGTTGTAAAAAAAATAAACATCATCAATACTATCATAACACAACAAACACCCACACTAATAAATTGTTCGCAGCAGTTTCTTAGAGAGGTAAGAAAATTTACAATATTTACCTGAAAGGAAAATGATCGTAAATGTAAGGCGATATCCTAAAAGAAGGAAGATAGTCAGGAACTAATCTCCCTCCTTTATTGTATTGTCAGTCAATTTAGGACTCACTTTAAAGATAAATTAGTGGAGGAAAAACTAGTCTCACTTTCAAGTAAATCCATGATGTGATAAATACAGAATGAATAGGAAGAAAATGTTTCAGATCAAATGGGGAAATAAGGTTTTCTCAGCAATGGCTAATTAAGTGGTATAATTCATAGATGGCACAGAACTGAGGTTAGAGTCTGTACACAGTCTTCAAGGAAATAAATCTAAGTAGCAGGCTCCTTCTTCCCCTCTCTTCTTCTTCTTTTTTTTCCATCTGAACAAATATGTTTTCCATTTTAAGCCAATTCAGGATATTTACTTTTTTTCAAAGTTTTATGCACGTACCATACAGATTCATCATTATGACTCCTTAGGTACTGTAGCTCAAATGGCGCCATTCACCAGGAAAGGGTACTTTGGAGCATCAAAGTTTCCAGAAATATTATTCTTTAGAAAGACAGAAAGGAACCTAAGGGATGAATTTTCCAAGCTTTTGAATCAGGATAGAGCCTGCTTAGTGGGTGAGGAATGGTGGCTGTCTGTCAAGAGGAAAAAAGACAGAAAGGGACTAGAAAAGATATGGCTGCCTGATGGAGGCCTTGTTTATAGATATGCACTATCAGTGGCTGATTGAATTAACCTTGCTATTGCGGGCTTCAGTTTATGCTGAAGCAGCTAAAGCTTTCCCAGCAGTCCTGTGGGGTTCCCTCACACACACACCCGTTTGAGAATTGTGGATGTGTTGAAAAGGTTCCATTTACCAGAGAACACATCAATTATCTTTGCTCAAAAGAAAGAAAATGGGGGGGGGGAGTTTCTATCCATACTGAATAAACTGAGTATTGTTCAACATTTAGAGATCCTCAATTAAACACTTTTATAGAATCTGAGCCATAGCAAAACAACAACAACCCTTGTATGTTCTGTAACTTTTATTTACAAATCTAACCTTTTTAGCACTTTCTGCTCAGTCATGACTATAATGCCCTGGGTGTTTATAGATCAACTGTCAAATCCTAAGTGTTATATTTGACCAAAGTCCTCCATAATATTCTGATTAACAAGCTAGTTAAATGTAGACTAGATGGCCTGTCAATTAAGGGGGTATGAAGTTTCATTGAACATCATACTGGAAAAAAGTGCAATCTGTAACTAATATTCTGAACATTAGCAACACGGAGAAAAAGATGAAAATTGCGAGTTGCAGGTGAGAAAGTTGAATGGAATATCTAATACCCTAGAAGACAGAGGGGAAAATGAAACTATCTGGATAGGTTTCATAATTGATTTGAAAATAACCATGTGCAATTTAAGAAATAAATGCCAAATTCTTTACTTAGGAAATAAAACCCAAATGCACGGGAATAAGAACGGTGGTACCTGGCTTGGCAATAATAGTTGTGAAAAGTATCTTGAAATAGAGTAGCTGATTGCAAAATTAATGCAGATCAGCAATATGATTTGGGTCCCAAACTAGCAATTATTAATTTTAATTGATTAAATTTATTTGCCTCCCATCTCATTTCAAAGCGACTTTGGGTGGCTTACACATAAAAACATTAAAATCATCCTGAATAAATATTCCTAACCTAATAAAATGACAATCCATTCAAAAATATACAATTTTAATGTTTAGGCTGCATCAGCAGAAGCATAACAACCAAATCCCAAAAGGAAATACTTTCATTTTATTCTTAGAGTCACACTCTATCTTGAATATTGTATCAACTTCTGGTCATAGCATTTGAAGAAAGAGTCAGACGAACTGATACAGATTCAGAGATCAGGACTTACTGTTAAACCCTAAAGAGACTAAAGATTCGGATGGAGTTGATATGATAGCAGCCTTCAAATACCTGAAAGGATGTTGCACAAGGGAAGGTCAAGACTAGATCTCATTGTTCCAGAGTGCAGGGCACAGAATGATGGATTTAAATATCAAGAAGGTAAATTCTGACTGAGCGTTAGAAGAATTTTTTGAATAGTCTGAGACATTCAACAATGGAACCAATTTTTAGAGACGTCATGGGCTCCCCTTCACTAGATGTTCATTCAAAGGATTAGGCTGTGATCTGTCTGGGATTATTAAATCTGGAATCTTACATAATTAGGGAGTAGACCTGACATCCTAAAATGGCTTCTCTCTTTTCTTTAGCCTTGTAGTTTTTTGTAACTTTGTAGTACAGTTTACGAAATTGAATGAAGGAATATACTTTCTGGAAAAGCATGCACAAAAATGCATATATTCAGAGTAAAAATAAAAACCATTACACTCGGGGGAATTGTTTACCAACTTATGTGTATTTGGCAAAATTACAAACAAAGTACTTTCAGAAAAATATACACCAAAATGTTTCTTCGCTTTAATGCATTTTTTTTTCCAAAAAAAATTACAAGTTAAGTGAATGAAAAATGAGAAACAGAGGAAAGGCAAACTTGACAGATTTTGAAAAATGGGAAACCCATGACAAATTTGTCCTCTCTGTATATATTTGTGTATATATGCATATGTATGTATTTAAACTATCTAGAAAAACTGAGTGCAATTTCAGTCAGTGCTCCATAGTCACTGCTAGGATAACTAGACGGGGTAATGATGATTTGTTGTCTTTTGCAAATAATAGCATAAAATGGGTGGCTCTGGTTATAAGAATTGTACTTTTTCCTAACTATATAGACCTGTCAACTAAATGCAATATTTTGTTTTAAAAAATGAGAGAGGGCTGCAGTAACATTAAGAAAAATTGGTTTGGCAAGAAGCATTGTTAATCATGCATACAGATCAGATCTTACCCCCAAATAGATGTTCTTGGAAAAATGCTACTATTTTGAACTGTAAGAAAGCCTCATAAGTTTCACTTGATACTTTAGCTCAGGCTCCCTCCTATGAAAACTATGAAAGATATTTTACGAGTTGGAAAATCCTGGGAGTTGAAGTGCGCACATCTTAAAGTTGCCAAGGTTGAGAAACACTGCCCTAGCTGAAGGGAGAGAGGGAGGGAAGGAGGAGGAGGTTGGCTTCAAATCTTCTGTCCAAAATATATTGGCACTAGCTATTGGAAATGAGTGTATCACTGATTACTTTCAGAACCTTAAATCAGGCACAACAATATCAATGTACTTTAAGATCCCTTTGTTGCTCTTAGTTCTGTTGGTGGCATTTTGAGTTGCTCAATAATTAATGGAGCCAATCTCTTTTTTCCTCTTTGTTGTTTGTAGGGAATTCTCATCCTCTTCTCTTCCTGATAGCAGACTATCACAGGGGTAATGGACTGTATGGTTGACCTTGAGGGACCTTGGCTGCCTAGGAAACAATCAGTCAATACAGGAATGACCCAAAGGTGCTTTTTTCAAGAGGCAACTGGACTTTCTGGTTTTTCTTTGAAGATGTTTCACTTCTCATCCAAGAAGCTTCTTCAGCTCTGAGCTGAAGCTGAAGCAGAGCTGAAGAAGCTTCTTGGACGAGAAATGAAATGTCTTCAAAGAAAAACCAGGAAGTCCATTGCCTCTTGAAAAAAGCACCTTTGGGACAACCATGACCTGGATGACTGAGAATCTCCATAGACAAATAGAGGAAAGAACACCCAAGGCAGAATGGGAGAACATGCCATAGCCAACTCGCTGCAACTAACTCGCCACAGCCAACTCACCATGGCCACCTCACTGTGGGACAACTTGCCATGGCCAACTCACTGCAGAACAACTCGCCACAGAACAATTCGCCACAGGACAATTTAACAATTTAATTTAATTATTCAAAATAAATTTAAAAATATTTTCACTTTTGCCATTCACATTTAATTCTGTTCCTCCTTTTGCATCCTTTCTTTAATAATTCTATTCCACCATTTCTTTGATATTAGGGTCACTCTTGACCCACAGCGAATTGTCCTGCAGTGAGTTGGCTACGACAAGTGGGCTGTGGCAAGTTGGGTGTGGTGAATTGTCATAGACCCTCCCCCCCCCCAAGGAGTCCATGATCAGAGAAAGAAACTTAGGAGGCACCCATTCTAATTGATCAGGTAGTTAAAAGTGACAATGGAAAATCTGTACCTGTACTTGCAAGACTAATGTCAGCCCTCCTGGGTAAATCAGACAGGAAACATGACTAGATGAGCCAAATTTATTTTACTGTAAGACTACAGCAACAGAATCTTGCAAGTCTGAAGACACAAACTTCTGCCACTTTTAACTATATGATCAGTTAGAAAAGATGTTCCATTTTGGTGATGCACTGTTTGGCTCTTTTTCTTGCTCATTGATTTTGTACTGTACATAAGTTGTTTTTTATTCTTGCAGAGACCTGGTGCTTATATTTGATATTATACTATTGGCATCTTTTAATACTTGTGCTAGCAGTTTTTTGTAACAAGCTTCAATGCAGGCAACCTTATTCTGTTGTTTCTGTGCTGTTCTAGATGCTCGGTTATTCTTTGTTTCAATTCTTCTTCTTTTGCAGCTAAAGGGATTTGTTTTTTCTGAGGAGAAGGCAGAGGAGAGGGTGCCTATCTGGGAATGAAAATGATTCAAGAGTTATGCCAGCTTCCTCTACTGCTAACTCCTCCTGGTTTGCCTCTACTGCCTTAGCTACTTCTGACAAGACTTTGATTTCTTTGCCCTGGGTAGATCTTTGCAGTTCTTCCAATTCTGCTTCTGTGAATACTTTATTTCATATTATAAATCAATGTTGATCTGCTGGTCTCTAGGGTTAGGAGAAAAGCAAAACTGGGGATGCAGGCAAAAAAAAGGGAATAAAAATATAGAAAAAGGGTACTTTTCAAATTTCTTTGGTACAGATACAAATATAAAATACATTAATGTTTTGCTTTAAAATTAACCATGATACACAGTGCTTCTATCATCACAAACAATTCTAATAGTCATAAGTGGTTTCCAAGTGGAAACAACACTAGAAAAAGTATTGTCTTTAACCAAAACAGTCAATTTCACCAACTCCATTAACTTCAGCATCCATTCATCCATTGTGGGAATTTATAAGTCCTTTGTTCACTGTGCATACAAAAGTCTTGCTGCTGTGGTCATATATAAAAACGAAGTCCTATTTTTTTGTATCTATCACACCTAAAAGAAAAACTCCAGTTTCCATTGTACATTTAAATTAAGAATTATTTGAATTAAAATGATCCCAATGTCTTAGCTTTCTTACTTGTCCACCAAAGATGTTAAAAAGGACTTCCACATTGATTATATTTCCAATTTATATTTGACAATTTATCAGCTGTTACCAATGATACATCAGCTTATAAAAGTTCTCTTTCAAATTATAATTCAATGTAAATTTCAGTCTTTAACGCCACATATTCTCCCATTGATCAAGCATTATATTATTTCCAAAGTTTTTGCCCATTTAATCATACGATCTTTAATATATTCATCTTCCATGTTCATTTTGAATAAAAGTTTATACATCTTAGCAATAACATGCTCATCATTAATATATAAATCTAATTCAAAGTCAGTTTTCTCATTTATAAAAAGAAAATTCTTCTTGTCCAACTTGAATCTGTCAACTGAGCGTAAGCAAGCCATTGACCTTCCATTTCTAGTTCTTTTCTGGTTTTTAATTTATATTCTCCTTCAGAAAAAGTCAATAAATCAGCATAGGTCAACCAAGTCTGAGCAGCAATCATTTCTCTTTTAAATGTCTCTTCTTGGGGTGACAATAAAGGAATTTTAGGAATCGTCTTACTTTGTATATATTCCAAACCCTAATATACTTTGTATATATTCCAAACCCTAACAAAATGATTTTGAAAATCTATATTGACCTTAACTTTGTCACACCATAGATAGCCAAATCTCAAATAATGTCTTTCCAGCCACAAACCTGCCCAAAAAGAGCTCCTGGAGAAGTTGTCCTACATAGATCCTAAAAAATTTCAAAAACTGTTTGAAAAGGACATTCTTTTTAAATTTATATTTTGGGGATACCAGACTTTAGATATAGAACCAGTTTGGTGTAATGATTAAAGCACCACACTAGAGACTGGGAGTCCATGAGTTCTAGTCCTACCTTAGTCAGCTGGGTGACCTTGGGCCAATCACTTTCTCTCAGCCCTGGGAAGCAGACCAAAGCAAACCACTCCCAAAACCTTACCAATAAAACTGCAGAGTGTTGTCCAGGCAGTTGCCAGGAGTCAACACTGACTCGAAGGCACAAAAGGGGGGGGGGAAAAAAGACTTTAAATGCCCATTTGTTTTCTCTTATAGTTGATAAGAACTGGATACCTTTGATTTTGAGGTGTGGTGTGATAGCAGAAAAATTGGCATAGTTGGTGGCCCATTGTGGGAAGGACTTCATCACTAGTTTTAGCTTAGGTGCCAAGTTGGTCAGGGAACATTGAAACTACTGAGTATCTGGGCATTTTATAGTTGGATAATGTCATGCACAGACAAGTTAAAATGTGATTAGTACATCAAAAGAGTGGGAAAACTGCTACAGACAAAATTGAATGGTGGAAATACCTTCAAAGCCATCAGTAGCTGGGTCATACCTGTGATATAATACACTGCTGGATTATTAAGTGGACCGTTTGGACTGAAAAATAAGACAATATGGGTTCTGGCTTAAATATCTAACTAGCTTAAATCCAATATAGCTAAACAGCTTAATGAAATATTGGATAAAGAAAACATCCACGACTGGTTAATAACTGCAAAATCAGTTTTTATTTCTATTTTTGCCATTCCCAACCCATATTCTTTAAAGCAATAATTGCTAAAATATAACTTGTCATCCTAGATTCCATTCATTCATTGTTGAGACTAACAAACTCACTTTATTATGTCAAAGTTAAGGATGAGTTTAACTCAAGAGTGTAGACTGGACAGGTCAGCCTGGAGCTTGCATTCAGAGTGTGGACAGTTAAGTTGACTCCCAGTTGTGTTATAGAGCCATCATAGAAATGCAACATTTCATTAGCACAAGAGAGAGAGATAGAGGAAGCAAACTAGTTAATGCTTCTGGCTGATGACATTCAAGACATTGAGAGCTGAGAAGATAGATGAGGCCCCATGCTAGCTTAACCCTGATATCACCAAGAAAGCTCCTATGGACAGAGGGTTTAATGAGGTGATCAAAGTCATTGCTGGCTACTCATTTCAGGGTCAGAGAGTCCATCCCATTACTATGACCCCTTTAACATTCTCCACATATAAAAGGGAACATTGCATATAATCTGTAACAACCCCAGAAGCATCAGGAAAACCATCAAGTCTGCAAAGTACTTTGAAAGATTTGAAGCATTTGGAGCCCCCGGTGAAAAATGGCCACGTATAAAAGGTCACATTTGTAGAAAAATTAACCATATGAACTGAAGAAATTGCATGCAGTTCCAACTCCACGTGAAAATAAATTTCACCATCATTTTCATCATTGACTTAATACACTAAAATATATATAGAACAGTAAAGCAGACAGTATTGGATGGCAAATCTCACAGTGAAGAAGAATCTTACAGAGTTCAAAAAGGCCAGATTAAAATTCTGAGAAAAACAATTCCAGGAATCCAAATGCTAGATAAGTCTGCTTGAAACAAGAGGGCAAATGTCTAGGGCCCAAAATGAACTCATAATAAGAAAAATAAAATTAAATCCATATTTTCTCTCATATGTATCACAACTTCCCCTGGGAAAAATTCCAGCAGCACTGAATTTGATGTATGGCTCTTAAAAAAATAACACAGAAATACAAAACAGTAGACTAATACCAAACTACTTAAACAGACTGTGGAGGAAAGCCTCTCAAAAATTATTTTAATTTTTTGAGTGTATGTTAAATGCATGGGAGAAGGGAATACTTGATGTTGATAAGATTTCATTCCAGACCCTTGACTTTTTGAAACAATAGACCCAGAAGTGATTTTTTTTTAAGTTTGGAGGAAAGGAATTAATCAAATGATACCTTTAAAGAGCTAGCGTTCAGTTTTCTTAAGCCAAATACTAAGAGAGAAAAAAACAGAAGAAATGTGATATCATTACAAAAACAATAAAAGTTGCCTCAGTGCATGTCTGTGAATAAGGCTAATAGAATTTTAAGTATTATTGACAATGAAAACCAACAATATACAGCATTCAAATCTTGTTTTTCTTTCCATCAGTATTGGGCATGCATTCTTATTTTTAAAGTACCAAATGCCGGCCCTCAAGTAGGAAAATGAATGCTATCTTAAAAGAGGCAAATGTATCCTCCTAACACGTTGCAGGGATTTAAGGATTTTGAGTAGCAATACTGATTATTTATTTACTTTGGACATCTCAATATCACTGTCTTATACATATTTGCTCAGAATGAATTTTCAGGTTCATGGGGTGTTGGGCAGTCCTGCAGTTTTAATGTACCCTGCAAGGTAGTCCAGACAAGAATTACAATTAGGAATACTAGTTCTATTTTTATTGTAAATCTCCTATTGTATCCCTCCTTTTGTGGGCTAAGGTACATTTTATATGGTGTTTGTCCAGTCTGCAGCTCTCCCTCCTGTCTCCCAAGATCACTCTCACATAACCTTACAGGAACCCTCTTGGAGGATTGCCTTTAAACTAATTCAGTAATGCCAAATACTTTGGGCAATAGGTTTCTGTCATGAAAATTTACCATAGATGCCATGGATCCTTAAATTTAGCATATTACATAACTGTAAAGATAAAGCTGATGGATATGTGAATCAGTAGGAAAGTGTTCTTTTTATGTCCACGTTCATAGGATAATGTTCTGCCCCATTATTTAACTTCCCCTGGAGCCTCAAACTGTGCCCTTGTACATGTCTTTCTCTAATTTGAGTATCTATTGCGGGCAAACTCTGCCCACTGCCAGGAATTCGATCCTGACTGGCTCAAGATTGACTTTAGCCTTCCATCCTTCCGAGGTCGGTAAAAGAGGTCGGTAAAAGAGCCGAGGTGGCGCAGTGGTTAGAGTGCAGCACTGCAGGCTACTTCAGCTGACTGCTAGCTGCAGTTCAGCAGTTCAAATCTCACCGGCTCAAGGTTGACTCAGCCTTCCATCCTTCCGAGGGGGGTAAAATGAGGACCCTGATTGTTGGGGGCAATATGCTGACTCTGTGAACCGCTTAGAGAGGGCTGTAAAGCACTATGAAGCGGTATATAAGTCTAAGTGCTATTGTTATTGCTATTGCTATTGCTATTGCTAAAATGAGGACCCAGATTGTTGGGGGCAATAGGCTGACTCTGTAAACTGCTTAGAGAGGGTGTAAAGCACTGTGAAGCGGTATATAAGTCTAAGTGCTATTGCTATTGCTGTTTCTTGAGAAACGTTTACAACTAGTTTTCCTAATACCAGGGGTGAAATGCTCCCGGTTCGGATTGGGTGGACCGGTAGCGGTGGCCGCCAGTGGTTCGCCGAGCCAGTAGTGATGGCTGGCTGGCTGGCCACGCCCCCTGAACCGATCCACCGGTCGCCGCTCGCTCGCCCTGCCCCGCCCAGTCTGTGCTCTGCAGCTTGCCTACCTGAAGCACTGTGCCCCTGATCTGCCTGCCAGGTAAGCCTGAGAAGTCGCGGCCCCTGCTCCCCCCCCCACCATCCCAGCCTGCCTTCCCTACTCCATTCCCCACGGCCCGCAGCCCCGACATGCTTTCCTGCCTTCCACGCGGCCTTCCCGGTTTCCCCGTAGTTTGGCGTGCCAGGCCAGTGGAGGAAGAGGCTCCCGGCGGGACCAAGGCAGCGGCAGGTTACCTGTTGAGGCTTAGGGCCGTGGCCCTTCCTGCCCACCTGCTCGGCTGCCTCCCTTCCGGCTCGGCGTGCTGAGGCCCAGAGCCTCAACAGGTAAACCGCCGCCACTTCCGGGATGGCGGAGAGCTTCCTTGGCCTCTCCCAAGCAATCTCTGCCCCCGCCGCTGGCTCTCCCAAGCAAGCTCTCCGCCATCCCAAAACTGCACCATGCCGGAAATCTGCCCCGTGCGCGGCACGGTTCTGGGATGGCAGAGAGCCCAGGCAAACTTTGCCACCACCGCCGCCGCTGCTGCTGGGTGCGTCTGCGCAGGAGAACTCCCCGGGCTCCGTCTATGTGCCCAGACCGGGTGTGTGTGTGTGTGTGTGAGAGAGAGAGAGGGAGGGAGGGAGGGAGGGAGGGGGGG
>QLTV01004267.1:464914-510743 GCA_003457575.1 Thermophis baileyi | reverse complement strand
CTTTCTTTCTCCCTTCCCTTCCCTTCCCTTCCCTTCCCCCTCCCTCCCTCCCCCTTCTCTCTTTCTTTCTTTCAGGGGAACCAGCAGGGAAAATAGGCTTTAAAAAGTTTTAAAAAAAACCAGGAAGTGATGATGTCGGGGCAGGTGGGTGGAGCTTCACGCTGCCATCCCGGTTCTCCGAACCAGCTGCTGCAATCGTTACCTACTCGCCCGAAACGGGAGGATTTCACCCCTGGTTTAACTAGTATTAAACAAGGTTTGTTTGTACGTTGCTTGTGTTGTTTTTCTCGGCAGCTGGGACAGAACACTGTCAAATAACACACCGGTGAGTTCTCACCAATGCATCCAGGCTGCATTCACCCTTGCTCGCACCTCACCATTGATGTCGCCATTGCCTTGGAGATGGGATCCCAGATACCGAAAAAATGCCCACCTTCTTTAGGTTTTCTCCATTGATTTGAAGTGTTCCAGGGGTGGTAAAAGGAGCCAATCTCCATGAATAAAGCTTCAATGCATCAGTAGAAGCATTGGTATATTAGTATGTGTGTGTTTGATGATGATGAGAAGTTACTTATACATTTTCTTAAACTTTATGTTTGTGTCCTTCAGAAATGCAGAACAGGATTAGGTGCTAAAGATATATAATGTATAAGAAATTGATAGGGTGAATCTGGGTAACTCACCATGCATGTAGACTTATCACATAGGTTTCACATTACCAGCTCCTGAAATGCAACAGAAAGATGCAGAGCACTAACCGGTCAATGTATAATATAGTCATAAACTTGTAACCAAAGATCAGCTATCTACTTGATTTCCAGTTGAATTCTGCCTTCAACCAGAAAAGCTGAGTTAGCAAGGGTTCAATAAGTTACAGTCCTCAGTTCAGGAAAAATCCACCACCAACATGGGTTGTTTCAAATATATATTACCTTTTCTTTCACCATCCATCCAATTTTTTTTTATTTTTGCTGCCCACACAAGAATTGCTGAAAATTGTGGAGACCTTAGTTTCATCCATTTTTCACTGCAATATCATTTATTCCTCCAAAGATGCAGGATAATCTTTGGACTGTATAATCTCTTTTTTGTGTAAAGGAGAACATCTCTTAGATAACATTTTACATGGAGGGATACTCTTCAGACTTGTATATTTTATCATTGTGTTGCATTCTTTTCTTCTGCGTAAGCCAGCCAAAGAGCTGGACCAGCAGTCATTAAAAAGAACTTCTCACTGATTCTCTCCTGACAATTTCCTTCTTCCCACCCCCAATTTTTCAATGTTTATTTCTTGTGCTTTTTGGAGTTATATAAAAATCAGCCACAGTAACAACACCAGCTCATCTCCTCACATTTGAGTTTTTTTACAACTCAAAGTTCTTTTCTGTCTAGACTTCTGGTAACTACCAATTTACGTAAAACTGAGGCTCACTCTTTGCTTTGGAAGAATATTATTTGGTTCCATTTTCCTCCCCTTTATATGGTTATTTTCAGGATAGCTGACTATTTGATTGCCTTTACTTTTTTTTCTTTGCCTTTTTCAAAATAACTTTTATATAACTTATTCCTCATATAAGCATGCATCTCGGTCCCATCACATATTAAGCCAATTTACTTACTGGGAGTGTCATAAGCTGGAGTTTGGGTCCTATCACATAGTCTATTCTTTTACATGGCTTTGGCAAAACCTATTTTAAAAAGCCAACCAATTTGAAGGAAACAAAGCGATTTAATACAGAACAAAGAACAAGAAATGAAAAAGAAAATGAATTACGCTTTATGATCATTGCTCAGCAAATTATATACGAAACTATAGGAATTTCATTACAAAGAATGAATCTACTTGAGTTCTTCCAGGAATTGTTCATAATGTTGATTTTAATAGAACTTGGGCATAGGTAACAGCTGAGCTATTGACTCCTGACCTCACTCAAGTACCTTATATAGCGATTGTTAATCTATGCAGCACAGTTCACCAATCCCAGTCCCTTCTTGCTTTTCATTGATATTGAGCAGTGAAAAATGAAAGGACCCCTCCTTTGAGGGGGGAAAATGTGGATCATTGAAAATCATATGAACAAAACGGAATTCGTACCCCTCCTCCAAAGGCTCTTAAGTAAAAAGACATCCCAGATGGCAATGAAGCCTGGAGCACAGTGTGAGATAAAATACAGTATGCAAGCTTCTCAAAGAATCCAAATAGGAACTTTTTAATGGAAACCATTGTATAATTTTATTTATTGACAAGCAATACCAAAAGCGACAGTAATAGATATGGATTTTATATAACAGCCTGCGACCTTTGGAAAACATCTGGATTACTCACTTCCCCTCCTGAAATGTTTTGACGGATTAGTCAAATAATAAACTCAGCTTGAACAATATCCATAGAGTTTCTGAAGGAAAAGATTAATTAATTGTCCATGCCCATGTTTCTTTTTTAAATTTTGATTTTAAAGAATTAGCATGAGAACATTCCAGAAGTTTATCTGGTCAAGGGACGTAATGATGCTTTGGGGAGACCTATGGCCATCCTATCCACTTCCACCCAATCCATCCGAAATCTGTTTTCCAAATAACACACCTCACACTAAATACACACATAACACAACACGTGCACACCAGTGGTGGGTTGCTCCCGGTTTGGCCCAGTTCTTAGAACCAGTAGCGGCAGCGGTGGGAGGCTCCGCCCACCCGCCCGGGATGCTTCTGCACATGCGCAGAAGCGTCGCGCGTGCGCGTGAACCGGCAGCAAACTAATTTAGAACCCACTACTGGTGCACACACACACACACACACACTGCTACTCTCAACAGACCTGAAACCAAAATAAAAAGCTGAATGTACAAATGCAAGAATAAACCTTTTTTTTTGCCCAGCTACTCTCTACATGCAAAGGAGTTTTTCTACTTAGGGCAGGGGTCCCCAGCCCTCAGTCCATGGACCAGCACTAAGCCGCAGCATGCCAGAAACCGGGCCGTGCAAACAAACGAAGCACCATCCACGGGATGCAAGCAGCATGCAAAACCACACCCTTATTGGTCCACAGAAAAACCTTTCTCCATGGAACCAGTCCCTGGTGCCCCAAAGGTTGGGGGCCGCTGACTTAGGAGATTAAAAATATTCAAGACTATACAAAACAGGCTGTAGTAGAAGCCAAATAACCTTTCTGTATAACAGTGCTTCCTTCTTTTAAGGATAAAGAATTCATCCCCAACCTCACCCCAGAAAAAGATTCATGTCTTGGGCTGCTATCATACAGAACTTTGTGCCCTTCTCACTTTTGGGCTGAGTCCTTGGAACGACCCACCAGCCTCCTCTTCTTCCTCCTTGGGGCTCTAGGTGGATCTTCTTCTGGCTCATTGCAACTCCACTCAAAATTCATCCTACAGATTGCAGTAAGAGAGCTCTGCAGGGCTTGGAAGCAGATTTTTTTAGATCTTTGAGGGAGCTCCAGACAAGAAGCATGAATCATGAGTTCTGACACTGTTTTTATTGTAAAGAAAAGAATCTTGCAGTTTGACAGTGTTTCTCCCCACCTTTCTTTTACTCTCTGGAAAACTAAGGAGGGCGTCTTTTGAGATACTTCCCACACCCCTTTTCCTTCTATACCTTTTACATACTGGATGTTCAGTCTGTGGTTCTTCCTCTTGTCTTCCAAAGTCATTTCCACAGACTATAACATCATTTTACTATTCACAGGCACTTTTGCTTTATCCCACTATCACT
This sequence comes from Thermophis baileyi, assembly GCA_003457575.1. Taxonomy (NCBI): domain Eukaryota; kingdom Metazoa; phylum Chordata; class Lepidosauria; order Squamata; family Dipsadidae; genus Thermophis; species Thermophis baileyi. Next base: position 507,014 of record QLTV01004267.1, on the reverse strand, counting down.
ATCACCTTCTGCTAGGAAGGTGGATCTGTGGTGGACTATAGTACAGCGTCGCAGGAGGGAGGGGATCTTTCCCAAGGAGCAAAGAGGCAGCTCAGTGAGGAATCTTCCGTATGCAGGAAGAGAGCCAGGACAGACTTTTCCTAACCTTTCACAAGATATAACTAATAGTTATGCAGATGCGTGGTTTAGTCTGATGAAATTCTTGTGCCAGGTCTGCTATCTTCAGCTTCTTCACTTCGCTGGCATCCTGCCATAAATCATAAGGAAGGGGAGAGGAATTTGGAGTAGTAACATGTGAGCCCTGGGAATGAGAAGACAAATGGCAGGAGGGGAGACTGTTGACAAGAACCAGAGGTGCCAAACCGGAATAAACCAGCCTCCAAAGATACCTGGCCTGGGAACTGAATGTGAACTGGTCAAAGGGGGAGGGCCAGGGAAAGGAGGAAAAATGTAACCTTTGCACTGGAATATTCAGATCTAGCTTTACTTTTGCTGCAACCACTTAACTTTAGTAAAAGAACCTATCACTTCAGCCAACTGGAGTCGAGGGTCCTTCTTTCCTAAATGTCTAAGTTGGGGCAGGTCTGACATCCTGTCTATAGGGGAGCAACAATAAAGAAACTACTCTAAAATAACTCTGTGTGTTATTCTTGGTTCCTTGCACCTGACATGAACTCTTTTGTCTTTTGTGTGCAAGTGCAGTACGTGTGCATGTACAGTATATATAGATATCTGGTGCTATGCTCTAGGCCTGTGATGGCGAACCTATGGCACGCGTGCCCAAAGTGGCACGTGAAGCCATGTCACCTGGCACGCGCCTGATTATCTTCCGGGTTTCTGGCGTGCATGCGCGCACGATGATCAGCTGTCCTTCGCGTGCGTGGCAGTGCTGAAAATCGCAGCCAGCTAATTGTTGGGTGCGCATGCATGCCAGAATCCAGAAGTTCGGCTTTTCTGGAGTGTGATCCCTTCGTGTGCGCAGCAGTGCCGAAAACCGGCCCATGCATGCGCGCCGGCCAGCTGACCATCGGGTGCGCATGCGCACTAGAACCCGGAAGTTCGGCTTTTCCAGAACACAGCCCCAAGTGCACGTGCGCATGTGACATTTCTGTGCGACTTTTTTGGCACTCGGTTTGCCATCACTGCTCTAGGCTTATTTGGGTGAAAGACAGGGGTGGGTTCCAACTTACCTCGCTGCCTGTTTGCTCCCTCCCGCGCCTCGTGGACACGCCTCATGGGCTTGGCGCACGCACGCATGCGCAGTAACAAAAAATCCCCCCCCCCAAAAAAAGCTGAAAACAAGATGGCGACCGCATGCACAGTGCCAGAACTTGGCTTCTGTGCATGCTCAGAAGGAAAAGAAAAATTCAAAAATTCAAAAAAAAAAGATGGCGGTGCCCACGGACTGGCACCGACCGAACCGGATCGGTGACATCATTGTGACGTCACCAGTGGGTCGCTACCGGTTCGGGAGAACCGGTCCGAACCGGGAGGAACCCACCCCTGGTGAAAGAGCAATATATGGTTGTGATTGTTATTCACGATGATCTTATCAATGAACCCATCCTCCTTTTAGTCATTTCCTACTCACAGTCCTTGGAAATCCTACTGGGGTTGATCTCATCTTAGGTATAGAAAGCAGTGTGCACATAATTCCTTCCTCTGTTATCCAGCCTCTGGGCTCACAAGAGCCATTATTCTCCCCCCCCCCCACACACACACACAATGTAGACACTTAAAGACTTTATGCTGCAACTTGCAGATGTTGGCGAAAGCACCTGGCTGCAACATTTTCAGTGTATTGTCGTTATCACAACTTTCAATGGAAATTTATATGTAGGGAAATGGATGGCTTGACAACCAGGCAATGTTTCCTTTGTATCAATAGCTCAGAAATTTGGCAAAACAATAAGACAAATGCATCAAATACATCCAATATACAGCTGTAATCTCAGGTAGGGAAGATAGTACTGAATATATTCACAGATAAGCCCATCTGCAGATAAGCCAACCTTCAAATTTTTTACCTAAATATTATAAAATGTGCCACTCATGGATATATTGATTCTCAACATTATTGCATGTTTTAATTTTTACAATTAGCTTATCTATGGGTGGCACATTTTTCATGGCATTTGGGCTAAATATTCAAGGGGCATTTTATCTGCAGATGGCTTATTCTTGAGTATATATGGGTACATTAAAAAAAAGTATTACGATTTACAGTATATCCTTGTGAATAATAGCTTATTCTTGAGTATATATGGGTATATTTAAAAAGTATTACTGTACATTCTTGTGGATAAACCCATCTACGGATAAGCGAAATCCAATCTTTTGGGTCTATTTTGAAACCTAAAATTCTCAGCTTAGCTGTAACTATCGACAGTAAATTATTTGCCTCCTTTTTGTGTGAAGAAAGACAAGGGAAATTTGTTGCTCCAGGAGCTGCTGTAGCTCAGGAAACCAAGCACTGCCTGAATTACATTTTTTGCACTTTCCCGTTGATTGGCCTGAAAGAGAACTGATTGGCTGATCATGTTTCATGCCTTTTCTCAGCGTTCCACACTCAGACTGAAAACAATGACATGGTGATTTCAAAATGCTTTAGAAGGAGTGAGTAGTAGAAAAGATGTTATGCCCAAAAAATGTTATGTTCTTAATTACTGATGTCTGATTAAAAAAAATATTGAAAAGCATTTTGTAAAACTCCTTAGCATACAGGAAAACATTTAAAAATAACAAAAACATAATATAAAGAAAAAGGAGAAGAATATGCTTAGGTAACGGGAACAGCAAACGGCAGAAACTGTTAAGCGCATAGAATAATGTTGGCTAATCTTTCCTTTACAAAAGTAAACAGCCGTTCCTAAACACAGAGAGAAAACATATCAATCGAAGATTATAAATCTGCGATAGCGCTTCGGATTTTTTGATACACCACATTCCTAGTAAACTTGTATCTCTTTAAAAAGGTATAATAACAAATATTGGGTATATAATTTAGAACCACCTTCACATATTTTAACCATGTTGCTCTTCCTAATAAAAAAAAAAATCCAATTATTATGGGGAAACCAATTTTCTACACCTGCCTATAGTTATTCCATTTGGGTTTCATACTCATAAATGCCCTCCATCATTTCACTAGGGTCACTAACCTACTAAAAACATATGTGGGTGTCTGGTAAAAGGGAATGACCCCTTAGTGAATTATCATACTATCGTCTTACAATTGCAAGAGAATATTTAACATTCTTTGAGGCCCATAAGCCATTGATTTGTTAATATAGGGCAGTGATGGCAAACCTTTTCAGCACCGAGTGCCAAAAAGGTCGCACAGAAATGTCACATGCACGCGTGCGCTCAGGGCTGCGTTCTGGAAAAGCCGAACTTCCGGGTTCTAGCGCGAATGCGCACCCGACGGTCAGCTGGCCGGCGCGCATGCACAGGCCGGTTTTCAGCACTGCCGTGCACACAAAGGGATTGTGCTCCAGAAAAGCCGAACTTCTGGGTTCTGGCGTGCATGCGCACCCAACAATCAACTGGCTGGCGTGCATGAGCACACCAATTTTCAGCACTGCCGCGCACGTGAAGGACAGCTGATCATCGTGCGCGCATGCACGCCAGAAACCCGGAAAACAATCAGGTGCATGCTGGGCGACATGGCTTCGCGTGCCACTTTGGGCACACGTGCCATAGGTTCGCCATCACGGATATAGGGTATCCAAACTCTGTTGCAAAATTCCTGCAAATAACTAATATCTTTCTTAGCAATGCTGTTTATAAAAAAATACTGCACAATTAAAATTACCTCAAACACATTTCATTTCTGGTCAGGTGTCTTAGATGCTGCTAATATATCTGGATCAAATTATGAAATCAAAAAGTGTTTTAATTGAACTTAGTGCCATTTCAGAGTTTGAGACAATCTGAATGAATAGATTCATAGAACTATCAAATTGAAAAGGACCACAAGAATTATCCACAACCTTCTGCAATGTGCAGATAAATCAATTAGACCGTTTTTAGGTGTGACTATCCAACTTCCTCTTAAAAAGTCCCCATTTTTTGCCTTTTACAAAACCAGATTGCATAGGTTGGACAATCCAGGTGCCAGGATCATTGTCCAAATCTTGACATCAACATTGAGCAAAGAGATTGGGTTATAGCAGGATCTTTACCAGCCTTCATAATCACTGTTCTATAAGCCTTATTAAAATAAGTTTGAGAAAAACTTTATTCAGAAAAGCATAATTATGAATCTACAACAATATTGCAGTGTAAAACATCAACACATCTCTTACATCCCTGAACTTAATAGCCATCAGGACCACGAGCACTTCCTGTTTTCATCGATTTTATAATGTCTATTATCTCCCAAAGAGATAAAGGCACTGCTAAATGATGAACTGGGTCATATGTAATCTTTTGAAAGGCTTTATTGTATAAAAAAATATTAATTTCTTCTTCAGTAACCCTTGACTCAGAATTATAAAGTCAGGTATGAAAATAATTCAAAATATTTCTGGCTTATTAGAACAGGGTCATTGCGTATTTTACCCCGAGGATCTTTCATAGGAGAAATAATATTGCTTTGTTGTAGCTATTTCAAATGAGAAGCCTATTATTCGCCAGGCCATTCTCCCCCTTCCCCCCACCCCACTATCTCTGTTTTAGGTGATTCAATTAATATGCTGTATTCAGGGCATGGAGGGAATTAAGATCCTGTTTAGCAGACATAAAAGCTTTCTATAATTTCAGTACAGGAATTATGCATATGTATTCAAAAACTCCTTCATCTTATTTTCCAAATTGTCTTCTTAGTTTTCTACTTCTAAACCCAGCATATGTTGGGGGTTTTTTCCAGACTGGATTCTATGCAACTCTAGGATTCCAAAAAGGCTTGAATGGGTTCTGTGATATGAGGGAACTCCTTCAAAAAAAGAAAAAAAAACCCTCCACTATAGTCCCTTCCAGAGAGATATTTTTCCCCCTTAGTTCGTTGTGGATGGTTTATTCCCTCTTCATCCCCAGCTGTCTGCAAGGAACTAAAGCAGGAGTGGGGAACTATGGCCCCTTTACGACCTGTGGACTTCAACTCCCAGAAGTCGAAGCTAGCCAGGAATTCTGGGAGTTGAAGTCCACAGGTCATACAGGGGCCATCATTCCCAGTCCCTGAACTAAGGGGTGGGAGGAAAGAAACAAAATGGGGAAACATCCAACTGTCTCTGCTTCGGTGCTGCTCTTCAGGGGTGTTTTGATACAGAAAGGGTGGGGCTAGTCAGCTGATATTCAGAAGCCCCTCCCCTTTTTAAAAAAATCAACAGGTTTCATTGCCTGAAAAAGTTAGAAAATCCTTGGCATATGCATTAATACAACCACGAATATATACCTTTAAAAAATCCCAAGCCACCATTACATTTCAATTTATAGGAGGGGAAGAAACCCACAATCTGCTTTCTGTAATAATGATGTATTTAAATACTGTTTTTAAAAAATGGACAATTTTTGCTTATATTAATTGAGAATATTACTGGAATATGATGAACTGTTGCAGTAGTACCTATATTGCATTTAACTATCCATTCACTTAAAGATCAAGATACTAAAAACTAATAAATTCAATACAAGTCTTATATGGTGTTAAAAAAATAGTATATTCTCACTGGGAAGGATTTAACTATGTATCTACAGCATATAGGTTTGTAGTACTTTCTATGTACAGGAAATAAATTTAGTTGAAACAGCATTACGACCTAATGTGATTAAAATCTGAAGCCATAATTATCTGACTCAGTGCTAAATAAAAAGATACTTAGTATAACTATGTAAAATATCTGGATGAACTTTAATATGAACATATTAATTGATAAATGCATTGCAATTATTAAAACATTTACTTACCAGTATTTTAAAATGTATCGGGGTCACATATTTTTTGTTCCACTATAAAGTTTGTATGCTTATTATTCGGAGTTATCACACCCGTAACAGAGTTCGAATGCCATTGTCCATGAATATGTACATGGCCAGCCTGTCTTCTAAATAAGAATTCTTTTTTCATGGGGAGGAATGTAAGTTTCTTGTAAAATAAACAATCTCAAATTTTCATTGCCCGGTTCAGTATCTGTTTTCTCTTAGAAGGTCATTTAAGGCCTTTTATGTTCCATCATCATTGGCCAAAGTCATCATAAACAAACAAAACACCATACTGACAGATCAACATTTTCATAGGTTAAAGGGAAAAAACAAATCTGTTAACAGCCAAACTTTTTGAAGAACTAAAAGAAAAATATACAAGTGATAAAATAAAAACTACAATGAATAAAAATAAGAACGGAGGAATTAAACAAGAGAAAAACGCAAGGCCAAAAAAGGAACTAACTGAGAAAGAAACTACAGCTATTGGGATTTCTAGATGAGACAATAAACTCATAGTATAGTAACACCACCCATCCCTCTAAAAGACAGTAAATCAATAGACTGTATATAATATAATAATACATATAATATTTATACTTCTTTATTTCAGATGACCCAAAAACAACAAAGTTTGATGTAGCCTCTAAATCAAAAAGCTTCTTCACACTAGAATACAGGGATAAACAAAAATAATAATTAGAAACTGAAATTTATTAAATCTTATTCTATTTATGAGAACCAATTTGGTGTAGTAGTTAAGGCATCAGGTTAAAAATCTGGAGGTTGTGAGTTCTAGTCCCACCTCAGATGCAAAGCCAAGTGGGTCACCTTGGGCCAGTCACTTTATTTCACCCAAGGAAGAAGACAATGGTAAACCACTAAAAAAACCTTGCCAAGAAAATTGCAGGCAGTCTCTTAGAATTGGATACAATTGACTAGAAGAAAAAAAAATCTATAAGATTTTCTTTAGTTGTCACCCAAGCTTTACTGAATATTTCTACTCCTGAAGAATTTGTAGAGATGTGCAAAAATCATTCTTTTTTTGCATTCTATTTCAGAGATCTCACTTGAAGAATATGTTCCTATACTGTAACTACTGTAACACTGTACCTATAATGCAGCTCTCAACAATTTCAAGATAGGACTGAGATTTTGTCTAGTATGAAAATAAACAGCCTCATGGTTACACTTATATTGCACTTGCAGGACAGATATTCCACACAAAATTATCCATTAAGAATGCTGTGAACAATGTTATACTGAATAGTCTGAAATTGGGTTATAAACCCTGTAAAGAGGACCCTGCATTCTGCAGGTCTTTCTGGATTTTCAAAATCTGTGGCATGTTATTGCTCTGAATTTTCAAGATAAGCATTTTTGTTACCAAAGCTATTAAACTCCCATTTCCCAATCTAAAGTATCAAGGCTTGGTTTTTACTCCAAAAATGTCTTAGCATCAGTCTCACATCAGACGCTAAAGTTTTATCTGCATAAATCCAGTGCTATCATACTCAAAGTGCATAAATCTTAGAAAAGACTCTTTAAACTGGAAAGCGACTCCACCTAATTTTCTTTCTCACTTGGCCCTGCAGCTTCTTCAATCCTCTCAGGAGTCTGCTCTCCTCTTCTTCTCAACTTCATTTTTTTGCCATGTCATTAAACTTCAGCGGCATAAGCAACAGATGAGCACACTGGAATGAAGCGTGATGCCTCCTACTATCTAGCTGACTAGAGGAACTGAATAAGAGAGATAAAACATGATGAAGAGGCTCTGCAGCATGCTAATCTCTATGCCAACATATCAAAAGGAACGGCTCTAGGGACTACTAAATGCTATCTAGTTAATGTGGGTTTTGTATACAGTGTGAGCTTATTCACATTGGACTCCCTGTCCCTCTAGATCACCGACCTCAGATGTTTTAACTGTATAACTGTTGTAGTCAAAGGCTTTGTTAGACCTGAAAGTCCCCATAAACAAAGAGTATTATGATACATTTTCAGAGCTTCCCAGAGGCATTCTTCCACTGCTCTTTGCCTGGGGTGACTGCACAGTCTCCCTTGACTATCAACTAAGGAGCCACCAGCTTACCTGTTACAGCACTGGGCCAATTTAGCATGAAGCTTACAACGTAGCTTTCCTGGAAACGGGCATCTTCAGCAACTTTGTGAAATCATCTTATTTCTTTCTGGGGACTAAGGGAAAGATATCCAAGATACCAAGCTGTCAGTGTGGGAACGCAATTGTCTCTGGGCATCTCTAAGACCATTCGGACACCACCTCTGGCATTTTACAAGGATCCATTATCCAACTGTACAACAATGCTGCCTATCTCTGAGACTAGAACTCTATGAAATGAAATGTTTCAAACACTGCATGTTACATTCATCGCTGGGCATAGGTATACGTTTAATTCACTAGAATGAATTATATGCTGTGCAGATTTTAAATTAAAATACCCACGTCTAGGAGAACAGGTACATATATGTGTAATGTGCTACAACTACTGTCTCATGCAGGTTTGGATTGTTGCTTTGTAAGCTAAGGAATAAAGCTCCATTCTATGGAGTGAATTGTGAAGATCAGCTCACAGCAGTATGATAGCATACAAGGTGAAAAATGAGTGGAAACAGCTGGCACACCTCTAGAGAGGACTAAGCTAAGACATGTATGATGAAAACAAATCATCTTACAGCCACTCTTTGGCAAGGTTATAACTTGATTTCCTTAACCTTAATTAAAACTAGAGATACCTAAGCTCCACAATAGGAAAAAGTGGACTATTTACAGACCAAAATAAATTAGGATTCTTAATGAATCCTAGTTTCAGTTTAGTTGTTCTTTTTTCCTGTTGCATAATTCATCCCTTCTTCATCTTTCCATCCCATTTTATTAGTCCCACATTAGGAATAGTGAAAAGGGATGGACTCTGTTCGTACATCCTGCTATGCAATTGTTTGTGTAATACAACAAACAAAAGCAAATTATAGCTTAGTATAATGCATGAACTGGGCCATTATGTTCATCCATGGGGAACAAGAGAACAGTTTCTCCATGGTGATATGCATATTTTTTTTTCACACATATTCTGCTATTAGATTAATTTACCCTTCTGGCAATAATGATATAATCTAAATTTAGTTCTGAGCTCAGCCCTTCTATGAGATCTTAAAGGCATCCTAACTTATTGTATTTGGAGGTTAATCATAAGCTAATTAAAATGGGTAGTAAGTTCAGACTTTGGACCTAGAAGACTTGGTCTCTGCAATATAAAAAATACAGATCCGCATTCTTCATTTGGATAGTGTTGAATCAGGTGATTTATCTCATAACCAAGCAGTGAATCCTCTCTTACAATGAAAATCAAAAGTAGCTTCTAAAAAGGATTCTTTTGTTGTTGTTGTTCTTCTGTATTCTGAACAGAAACCTTAAAAAGTTCTCCAAATATGCACACAGGTAGCCCTCGCTTACCAACAGCCCTGTTTAGTGATTGTTCACAATTACAACACTGCTGAAAATGTAATTTTATCATCAGTTCTTGCACTTGCAATCTGCTCAGTGGCTCTGCAGTCGCAGGATCAATATATTTGGGCACTTTGCAACTGGTGGGCATTTACAATTGTCGCAGTGTTTCATATCACACGATCAGCATTTATGGTCTTCACAACCGGCTTGCGATGAGTAGTCAATAGAGAAATCAGCAGTAAAACTGGAAGTCGCCGAAAGGCAATGTCTTGCTTTTAGCAACCGTGGTGACTTGCTTAATGAGACTGAATGGGAACTGAGATCATCAATCAGTTGTGGTCAGATGTTTTGCTTAGTGACCACAGTGCTTAGCAACAGAGTTGCTAATCCCAATTGTGGTCGCTAAGCATGGACTACTTGAACAAAACAGGACTATTTCTCCTTCGTTGCTGTTCTTTAAACTTTCACAGTGCATGGAATATGCCATATTCAATATGGTGTACATTTGAAAAATGATCACTCATTTGCATACAAGCTTATTCCAAAAATAAATTAGTCGACTGGCTTATGTGCCTAGGCCTGCAGCTTTTATATTACAACAGTTTCATGAGATGTTGAAGAAAACTGGATAGCGAGCTGATATAGGGGGCATCCTTTGATATGTGAAGAGTGTTGACTGCACTACGCAGGAAGAGCAGCTTTGATTTATATTTATTTTACATTTTATACCATTGGCTAACAATTTTGTTAGCTGTTCGCTACCTCAGAATTACAGGGTTCTATGTGTATATAATTTATATTGAAGCAAAGAATTAATATATATTAAGGTTCATGTATGTGTTAAATGAAAATAAATTTTTTTAAAAAAAATAAGCATGGCGAAAAAAGAAAATATAAAAAAAATAAAAAAAAATAAATAACAAAAAAAATAATTTAAAAAAAATATATTCTATATATACATAGAACCCTGTAATTCTGAGGTAGCGTGTTGTCCAGTGTTTCTGTTTAGTGTTTTCAACAACGTCATATTTTCTTTACGGTTAAAGGGCAGCATGATGAGGCAGAGTCTGCAGGTCTTGGAAAATCTCCCCTTCCTGTTACCACTAAATGGCCACTCCTGTCTGTCCTGGGGAAAATAAAAAAACAGGAATTTACAGCCCAACTGAAAGACACAAGAAAGAGATATCAGGGAGGGTTCCCCCCCCCCACTCCAGCCTGTTGCCAGCAAAAGTGAGAAAGTGAAAGAAACACAATTATTCATAAACAGAGCTGAAAGGGACAGGTAACCCTTGGCCCTCCAGAAGCTGCTGAACTACAAAAATTAGCATATTAAAGAGGTATGCCAGAAATATGTAGTATTGCCACAGCTTCCTCAGGACTGGGGATTTTAAAAACGCATTTGTTGCAAGACTCCAAAACGAGGGACATGCCCGTTCACATGACATTTGAAATGGGTTCATCCCACCCTTCCCCCCCCCCACTCATAGACCAACATGGTAGATTATGATCTGTAACCTTTAATGAAGAGGCCTTCACAGTGGACAATTAGCCAACACAGTCTTAGAATTATTAAATTCAATTACAAAAAATAATTGGGAAGGGAGCTTTGTGGAACAAAAAGTTTTCCATGAGTTAACTTCAAGATTACTGCTTTCAACAATTAAGTATCTTGGTTTACATTTTTTTTTTAATTGTTTAAGCTGTAGGTCAAACGTTCAGTTAAAATAAGCCCATGGAAATTTGCCTTTTGTTGTACACAGAGTTATCTTTTCCCCCATTGTATTATTTCAGAGTTTTCTGTTTAAGTAATAAAGCTTCTAATCTTCTTTGCAGCAATATCTACAGGCAAAGGAACAATTGTGGAAAGACTCAGCATTAATAGATCAGCAGCTTAGGGCAAACCAGCCATTCATCAAATAGAAATAACAACTCTGATTGGATATATAATTCCAATTTCAACACCTCCAATTTTATTTTAAATAACAACAGCGGAATTACTTATTATTGTGCATTTGACATCTTTGGGCTTAACATCATTGTCCAATCATTACATAAAGTTATAGCAATCAAATACCGTCCTAAGACTTTGTAATTTATGCATAATTACACATGCACTTTAAGCTTCTTGAAAAACTTTGAAAGTTATGTGTGATCTCTCTGCAGAAAATTTAGTTGCATTTAACCTAGACTGACTGAAATCAACAGGGCCTGAGCTAGTAAACTTAAGTCCTATTTGTTTCAGTTGAGCTGTTTGATTTATGGCTAATTCTAGATCCACCCATTGCTTCTATCTCACTTTATATGAAATTTAATCAATCTATGGTGATTTTGTTAAATAGTAAGACTCTTCTAAAGAAGGTAGGTAGATTTTACAAGTTAGAATAACAGAACATATTACAGTAGCAGAATTGACTGGGAATTCTGGGAAACGTAACCCAAACATGCTAGGTTTGAGAAACCTGTGCTATAGCAATTAAAGCAGAATTGCAGGATAATTCCACATGTAGAATTAAGAATTTCCTTCTGTTTTCATGACACATTTACTCTTAGTATTACTATCTGGCACATAAAGACGAGCTGCACAATTCTGACTTTGAAATGAATTAAAATGTGTGTGTGTTTGTGTTTATTACATCCATATCCACTATAAATCAGGATAATGAACCACAAAACAATGTTTCAATATTTACAATCAAAACATCAAGATGCACGTCAACGAGGCAATTTCTACCATGAAAAAAAATTAATCCAGCAATGAATGTGTCAGATTCAGCAGAAAGGTGGAAAATCTACTTGCTCTGGAACTCTTGAAAAATTAGGGTTACAATAAGCTAGTATTCTTGCACTTAAAGAAAATAGGGGAGAGAAAAAACTGTCCCAAAAAGGCAAAAGAAAATAAAGGAAAAAAAGGGAAAGTAATGTTGTGCAAGACACTGTTGATGACTTATGAATTTTCCATTCAGGCTAATTGAAGGAAACTGTATGCTTGACAAAAAATACAAAAGCAACATGAATTTAGCTACTCCTTAATCAAATTCTAGGATGGCAGCACCTCCTGAAATAGCTAAAATTATGTTAATTATTCACTGCTAGGAATGCACAATGTCTCGTACAGCAGTACTTCCCTGAGAAAGGAGTCTGGATCCTCATGTAACAGAACAGTAAAAACTGTGTGCTTGTTGTGTTATACACTAACCACCTGGACAGACTCATCCTGGTACATTTTTTAAAGCAACAAAACAACCTTTTTATTCAAGTTTCAGTGGCAACATATGTCTAAAGCAGCTCGCATATGCAAATTATACCATGAAAGTAAGTATTCTGCATAATTTCCCATTGCAAGAACTGTCAAATATTTTCACAGTTATTTTGCACAGAAAGATGTTCTTTTTTGCTTGCTCCCCTTTATGAAAATTAATGCAAGGTCTCCACCTGCTGGCTCTGTGTACATCTCACCAGCATCCAAATGAGGTTACTTTTTTTCCGCCACACTCATTGTATCTCATGACATCCATCCCCAAATAGAGAAAATTGGGTTATTTCTGTGAGCCTTTATATTATCAAGACGAAGCACGTCCACCCTGTACAGCAAATGTCCACAATCAGCTGTAGCATATTGTACATACTTTAAGATGCCAATTGGACTTGGAGCTCTATGTTCTTAACAAGGCATAGCAAAAGATACTCATTAGCAATAGTATGAGCTTCATGATTTAGGAAGGTTAGGCTTAGGGTTAGGCTTAGGGTTATTCTGCATTTAGCTTGCAGAGTTTTGGATCGGACCTGGTTATTGAGGAAAGGGAGACAGGAGGACATGATAGTGTCTTAGCAAAAAGCCTTTTTGTTTTTGTTATTGTTTTTGTAGTCGATTCCAGGAAATGCAAAGTTAAAGTTAGTTAATAATCTGCGCTTAAAGTTAGTTAATAATCTGTATCATTCTTGACATTTCCTCCAACTGTACTGTAAAGCATAATCTTAAAAAAAGGGGGTGGGGAGCAGGGTAGTATGGGTTACCATCCATGCTCTTGCTATTATGGAGGCCATAAAAAATAGCAGAGGCCTCAAACAGGAACAATGTAGCCTGGCAGGGCACTCCTCTCACCCTCCCCACCCCCCCACCCCCACGTTTAACTGTTTCATCCAGAGCTATGGAAGCCTCAGGAAATTACCGTAGCTGCGAACTTCCTTTCCTCTCCAAAGCTTTAGCGCTTGATGGCATAAAATCAAGGGATGGCATATCTCACCCCAGCCACAGAAACTGATGCTCTTCCCCCTTGAAGCCCAAAAGGCTGTCCCAAAATGGAGGGAGAAATTGGAGTGGTCCAAAGAAGGTTCAGCCCCAGTCCGAGTTTGATTGAGTTGAGGCCAGCAGATCCCTTCCCTTTCACCAAAGCAACTGCAAGAGGAAGTTGTGCCTGACCATCAACCGTCTCCTTCAAAACACTTACCAAGGGTCTATGGAGATTCTCAGTCATCCAGGTCATGGTTGTCCCAAAGGTGCTTTTTCAAGAGGCAACTGGGCTTTCTGTTTTTTCTTTGAAGACATTTCGTTTCTCGTCCAAGAAGCTTCTTCAGCTCTGCTTCAGCTTCAGCTCAGAGCTGAAGAAGCTTCTTGGATGAGAAGTGAAACGTGTTCAAAGAAAAACCAGAAAGTCCAGCTGCTTCTTGAAAAAGCACCTTTTGGGACATACCAAGGGTGCCAGATAGCATAGCCTGGCATAGTTGTGCCTTCCAGGACTGGTAATCTGGAGTCTCCCAGCTCATCTTAAGATTTCATTCATTTTCCTTAAAAAGGACCTCACCTTTAGATCAACTGAACTGGCCAGAATGTAAAACCTGATCAGAAAAACCCAGAAAATGTGGTAACAGGATTTGCAGGCATTGTTGAAGATTCAGACAGTGGGGAAAGTGGGAGATGGAGGAAGACATCTGGAGGCTAGAGGAGCATCTCAACTAGAAGGGAAAAAAAAGCCAATGGAGGTTGAAGTCTGCTACAGGACCTTTGGCAGAACCAAGCAGACGTAGCTATAAATGAACGGCAGGTCCAGCAGTGAACATCAAACACAGATCTGAACTGAACCTCAAGGAATAAATTTTTGTATGTGTGCACGTATTTTACTCCAAAGAAGAATTCGTAACACCTTCCCCACAACTCCATGAGGGACACCTGCATATTCATCATGAAGAACTGTGTCAGGAACGGATTATGAGAAATGAACGACGTGGCACATACAGCCTGCAAGAACTACAGATCAATCTAACAGAATATTTTTATACATTGATCAAACTAAGGACCCTAGGTGACTGCAGGTTATTAGTGTATAATCTGTGGGTTTTTAGATGTTACTGTGCTACAACCCCAGGATCCTTCACCAGTAGCCTGTTGCCTGGCATTAATTGGCTCTCATACAAAACTGAAAGAACGATCATTATACAGGATATTGGTGTGAACTCAAAAAGACTTCATACATGCTTGGTTTAAGTGAAATGACTGAACAAGAACTAGGGTCTTAGAACAGAATTCCAAACTTCCTGGGACGCCTGTCATCATGACTGAGTTTTAGGTACCCAATTATACATATCAGAGTAAAGTGTATTCAATTGGAGGGCTTCATCCTTCTGTTAGACCTTGGCATGTTTTAAGCAAGATTTGCTGACTAAGTCACAATACCCATGTTCATAAATCAAACGAGCCTGCTTAATTGACTGAAACACAGGAAGTCATCTAAGGGATTTGTTTATGTTCAGATCTTTTTCACTTTATTGATTACTGAAGACAAGTCACCCACCTTGAACATATTATAAACCAAGAATGAAAGCATATGCATAATTTTGCTCCGGTGCTCCGTGATATTACCAGATTTTTTTAAATCTTCTAGAATACCAAGTATTCTAGAAGATTATGGCAAGTATGGCAGAGTATTACAATAACTTTTAAAACAGTCATTAGAGTTTTTAAGATAATTTGGGATCATAGTTATAGTCATGGCTCACTGTTATCTTAAAAACTCTAATGACTGTTTTACAACTTAAGAAGTCTTAGCCTTCCTTTATTTAACTTATTTAATAAACCACTTGTATTATTACACTTGTAGCAACAGCAAAAGGTTTTGCTACATTTGGAGACTAAAATATTCTATCAAACAATGAGCATAGTTTTTGTAAAGTCTTCCTTCAAATATCCTCCCTCCAGCCAGGAAAAGTAAAAGATGCTGCTGTGAGGAAGAAGTTGAATCGCTAACACTACACCCTTACATACAAAGACTCTTGCTGGGAGTATCTAGTAACTTAAATGTCCTCAATAATAAAGAGTGGAAAACATTGCAGGAGTTAAAAATTACTTGCCATGTAGAAGAAAGGTTGTATCAGAACTGGGCAGTTCAAATTAGTTCCTCTAGGGCTACAACTGTCTGGTTTCACATTTAAACTCTCAATCTCTGGTAAAGCAAGCTGGGAAGAAACGTCTGTAATAGAACTACCCTACAGTGAATGAAGTTAAGTGAGTCACACAGAGGCATATGCTTTTATGGGCAGCAGCAGCAGCAGCTTCCAGCCATTCTAGTAATCTAAAACAGCTTTTACTTGTTTTATACAATATATTGGGCTCAAAACAAATCCGTATCACCCTTTTGTAACAAACAAACAAAAAAGGTACATACTAATGTGGCTCACATTTTTAAGACTCGTCAGTCTCTGAAGAGGACTTGACTCGGGTCAAGATAACCCGAGGTAGCCCACACTGTTAACATTTCAAACTGCATAAAGTCAGTTGTAGAGAACTACAAGAGTTCTACCAAGTATTAGCTTTTTAATTTACTATTCTGTGCTTTACTTATCTGAGGAGCTAATTCAGATTCTTGGCCTAGTTCTTTTCTTTCACCACTACAGGAAGAAGTAAAAAGGTTCCACAAAACTGTTTTCTCGGAGCTGAACAAATTGCTATTATGTACCGTAGAGATGGACCCCATCCTCCATGTTCTATCCAGATCTTGTTGTGGCCCGCCAGCTGCCAGCGGAGCTGGCGGCAGACTCAGACAATGAGGAGGTTGGGGAGGAACTTGGGCCAGTTCTGGAGCCTCTGTCAGACACAGAGATAGAGCCAGGGCTGTTTGACATTTCCCAGCCACCAGAGAGGCACCTGCCTTTGGAGGGTGAGATAAGTGAGGAGGAAGAACAGCTGGGCTCTGTTCCAGATGCATGTATACGCAGAGCAGTTAGCAGTTATGAGAGGTGGACAAGGAGTCGACTCGGGAAGCAAAGCACACATTGATGCTGAATGGCCCCTCCCTGGCTGGGGAATAAAAGAAGGAAAGGGGAGTGGTTGTCGTAGGAGACAACAGTTCGTATTTCTGAAGATTTTGCTCATTGTGTTTCGTGCATCAAAGACTGCTTGCCAGAACTTAATTTGTAGCCTTTTGGCTAGGAGCTCAAGGCCTTGCAATTATCGCAAGGAACTGATAAGGTCTGTTGCTGCATTTAACTCCTTGCAGGACTCTTGCTTGGACTTTTCGATGGGTGAATGCCATTAATTCACAAGAGATAAATAAAGAGGGGGAGTCTGTTTCTTGCTTCTGCTGAGGCTGGGTCAGAACAGATCTATCCATAAAGATAATACACAGTCTAACATTACTTATAGCTAGGTTTTTCTATGCTATTTTCCACATTTGGTTTTATGCAACATCAGAGAGCACTTTCCCTAAAATGCTGTCCCCACAGAGGGTGTCTACACTCTTACATGGTGTTATTCAGGAAGTTAAACTAAATATAATGCTTTCACAATATTTGTGCCACACACTTCAACTGATCCTACTACTCCTTATTAATATGACTTGCTATTAAACTTTTGCCTGCTCCTGGGAAAGAATTATTATTGTTCCTATATTATTCCTACTGGTATGTTAGGTTTCCTTGCTTTTGGTGTACTCGTTAATATTTGGTATTTTTCATTTTTGTTCTGCAAAATCACTTTACGTTTAATAAACAGAAAAAGAATGTGAGTTATTGTTTGAAATTGTACCTTTAAAAGTCTATGCAATTGACCTAAGACACATGAACAAAACTTACACTTAAATGCCTCCATGGCAAAATAGCCAAGGCCAACTGTGTACTGTGCTCAAGAAAAAAAAAAGAGAGAAAACAATACACACACAAAAATCAAGAACAGCAACATAAACAGCAACATAGCTTGTTTTACATTCAGGACTACAGGTAATCCTCGATTTACAACAGTTCATTTAGTGACCGTTCAGTTACAATGGCACTGAAAAAAAGTGACTTATGACCATTTTTCACACTTACCACCACTGCAGCGTCCCCATGGTCACATGATCAAAATTCAGATGCTTGGCAACTGGTTCATATTTATGACGGTTGCCATGATCTGGGGCCATGTGATCCCCTTTTGCAACATTCTGACAAGCAAAACCAATGGGGAAGCCAGAATCAGTTAAAATCCTGTTACTAACTTAACAATTGCACTGATTCACATAACAACTGTGGCAAGAAAGGTAGTAAAATGGGGAAAACTCATTTAACAAATGTCTCACTTAGCAACAAAAAATTTGGGCTTAATTGGGGTCATAAGTCAAAGACTACCTGTATTGGACGTTGTAACACCCCCTTCCATCTCTATTTCATAATATCAAGGTCAGTAACATGCCCCACAATGCCATGGCATCTACGGGTCTTCAACATTTAATTAAAAGAAGAAGAAAAGAATAACCTAGGCTATAAGGTGAATTGAGTGAGGGGAGAATTGCACAATGGGGCCTGGCACCTGAAAAGAATCCCACCTAATCCCCATATAAAAGCAAAATATTGATTTCAGAAATATATATTGGATATTCTCTCTCTCACCCTCCAACAAAAACTTCCCCTAGCTGGAATCTGGTATGAGAAAACATCAAACAAATGTAGCTTTTCCTACAGCTTTACTGTGGCTGTGTTGAACTTGTACCACCGCTTTATTGCTGCTTAATAACAATTTTATATCACTGGAGTCAAAGAATATTCTTTTATTTAAAGAAAAATACACTGCACTTTATGAACATCATGAAATATCCAAACACATCTTTTCTGTCAGGGCGCTCAGCAAGAAAACTCATATTTACACCATATAACCACAAGATGTGTTTTCTCACCAGTACTCATCAGTAGTTATACATATAACACTAAAGCCTTTAGAAACTAATTTGAATTTTACATGAGCATCCCATTTGGTTTCGTATAGATATCAAAAAATCATAACTCCTGCTGTTCTTGCCTGTTACAAGAAGAAATATTTCACTGTTACTTCCAACAAGCCCTGGGGCCAACTGGAAGCTTGATTTTCTTTTGGTAGCGCTTTTAAGACATTTATGTTGATCATGTCTTATTCAAATGTGCTAATTCAGTTAAATCAACTTATGTGTTTCAAAATGTAGTTATTAGAACTGTTAAAATGTGTAGGATTAAACAAAAAAAACTAACAGAAAGGTTCAAGCTGTCAGGAGAGCGTTCTTCCAATATACTGTAGGTCTTCCCTCTAAACAGTATTGAAAAATCCTCACTGATGAGGCTCAATGCAGTACAACCTGCAATAAAAATATATACAACTTCCAAGCATCCTAGTGCACAGATAAGATTTAACTGGGTTTTAAAACATGGTTTCTGTATACCTGTCACTCATTCTCTCTCCCATGAGAGAATACACAAGTCACTAAGTGTAACAAAAGAAAACGGATTTAAACTAGTATGAAATTATAGTACTTGCCAACAGGCAAGAATTGGTAGCAATCTACTTGGCATTAAGCTTCCCTATAATTAATAAAATATCTTGAGATTTACATCTGTCTTAATATATTCTGCAGCTTAGATGGAGCCTTTTTGTGGTAGTAAGCAAAACAGAGCATTGTAGAAGAAAAGTGGAATGGCTAGGACCGTGATGGCGAACAAGTGGCACGCGGAGCCATATCGGTGGGCACGCAAGCTCAGGTCTGATTTTCGGGCCTTCTGGGCCCACTGGGAGTCGGGAAACAGGCTGTTTCCAGCCTCCGGAGTGGGTGGGGAAGGCCCGTTTTTTGCTCTCCCCAAGCTCCAAAGCCTTTCTAGGAGCCTGGGGAGGGAGAAAACGGCCTTCCCCACCCCCCAGGAGGTCCTCCGGAGGCCGGAAACGTTCCGTTTGCCGACTTCCGGTTGGACCGGAAGTTCCATTTTTTTTGCTCTCCCCAGGCTTCAGAGCCTTTCTAGGAGCCTGGGGAGGGCGAAAACGGCCTTCCCCACCCACCCACCCAGAGGTCCTCCGGATGCCAGAAATGGCCCGTTTCCCAACTTGAAATGGGCCATTTCTGGCCTCCGGGAGGGGTGGGGAAGACCGTTTTCGCCCTCCCCAGGCTCCTAGAAAGGCTCTGAAGCCTGGGGAGAGCAAAAAAACTCGGGACTTCCAGTCCAACCGGAAGTTGGCAAACAGGCTATTTTCTGCCTCCAGAGGGCTTCGGGGGGGAAGGCCGTTTTCGCCCTCCCCAGGCTCCTAGAAAAGCCTGGTGAGAGTGAAAAACGGGTGTGCCATCGCGTGCCGGGAGCAGGGGGGTCACACGTGCATGTGTGGGGGGGGCCCGAATGGAATTATGGGTGTGGGCACGCGTGCACATGACCCCCCCGTGCTTCCCCCCTTTTGGCACGCGAACCAAAAAAGGTTCGCTATCACTGGGCTAGGACGTATGGGAGTCGATAGCTAAATCTGTATTTTACTGAAATGTACTTACATTGAAATGGTCAGAATAAATAGATTATTTTCCTATTAAATTCAAACTTTTGGCTGGTAAAAACAAATCAACAACATTTGGCAGTTACACAATCTATACAACTGTATGCCTCACATACCTCACAAACTTAGCAACATATAGAACAAGTGTTCTTGATTTTCACATTTCTGCATTTTTTTCAACATCCGCAAAGGCCAAAGCACAACTGTCTCTTGTGATACGTTGTATTATATTTAATTTAAAAAAATGATAGTTCCTAATCACTTCTGAAATTAAACAAAATTCCAAATGATTATTACATATAAGCACAAAGTTTAGCATCATAATAAAAATCTAGCACCAATTGCAAGATGGTCTTTGTCCAGTAAGATAACAGATTAGTTTTGCTGAAAATCTTATTCCAAAGTATTTCTTTTTCCATGTTGTCATCATCCCAATGCTAAATCAATCTTCGGTAGAGACTTTTCAAAGGCATAAAAATATATGCATATGGCAGGGGAGGAAGGAACCAGAATACTAATGGACCCTTTACACTTTTTAATAGTTATGGGCCTCTGGTCTGGATTTCTATAAATGATAAATTTATAAATAGAATATGTTCTGCATACTGTTCCTGCATTGCTTTTCAAATGAAGGTTGATCTGTTGTCCATTACTAGTTCTCAACTGTGATAATCCATCTACTCTGATTTTAACCTAAAAAAAACCACAAGCAGATATATTAGAAAGAAAATATACATAATAATTTGTTCAGGTTTACTGTGAAGACCTGCCTTTTTACAGAGACTTAATTTTTTTTAACTTTCTAAAAAAAAATTTCATAGAACATAGAATAATACAGTTGGAAAGGAACTCAGAGGTCTTTTAGTCCAACCCCCTGCTCGAGCAGAAGACCCTATACCATATCAGACAAATGGTTGTCCAGTCTCTTCTTGAAAGCCTTTGGTGATGGAGCACCCACAACTTCTGAAGGCAAGCTACTCCATTGGTTGATTGGTCTCACCATTAGGAAATTTCTACTTAGTTCTAGGTTGCTTCTCTCCTTGGTTAGTTTCCAATCATTGTTTCTTGTCTTGCCTTTTGGTGCTTTGGAAAATAATTTGACCCCCTCATCTTCATAGGAGCCCCTCAAATATTGGAACACTGCTATCATGTCTCCCCTAGTTCTTCTTTTCATTATACTAGACATACCCAATTTCTTTAACTGTTCTTCATATGTTTTAGCCTCCAGCCCCCTAATCATTTTTGTTGCTCTTCTCTGCACTCTTTCCAGATTCTCCACATATTTTTATATTATTTTTTAAATATTTTTAAATCTGTCTATCCAGCCATCATCTCTATCTCTATCTCTCTATCTATCATAGACCTGTAATTCTTTAGTTCTGGTTTCCAAAGTACAGCCTTTAACAATAGCAATAGCACTTAGACTTATATACGGGCTTCATAGTGCTTTTACAGCCCCCTCTAAGCGGTTTTACAGTGTCAGCCTATTGCCCCCAACAATCTGGGTCCTCATTTTACCCACCTCGGAAGGATGGAAGGCTGAGTCAACCTTGAGCCTGGTGAGATTTGAACTGCCGAACTGCAGCTAGCAGTCAGCTGAAGTAGCCTGCAGTGCTGCATTCTAACCACTGCGCCACCTCGGCTCACACTTCTACAATGAGATGAATGCATAAAGTTTCTACTAGGCTACAAAGTCACAGGAATAATACATGTATACATGTATACTCTACATAATCATGTACACTCTATGTGGACTGTAGAGCTTTTGCCAAATTAGTGCATTTGTTATTCAAGAAGTAATGCAATTGAAATTCAACATGTTTGGGGGCCCTGGCATAGGAAAGGCTTACTGTGGCCAAACAAAACATGACAGTAACAGGACTGGCTAAACTCATATACATAGAAGAATGAGAAAGATATTTGTAAATGTATATGGAATATATATTATTCCATATATGTATGTGGAATATAAATGTGTGTCTTTATATACATGAAAAAAGATGAATATTTCTAAATAAAAATGCCCTCCAGCCTTTTAATAGCCCTTTTCTACAAGTGAGCATAAATCAATTGCCCAAGCAATGCCAATCTTCTTGGACACTAATGAAATGAGCTTCTGACTAAATTCCATTTTTTTTTTCATTTATCTTTTAACTAACCAAGAATATTACTGTCTGATCTGGATTGCGCATCTGTAAGTTTGCACTCATTCAGTCTATTACTGACTTCAGAAATGAAGCAAAGTTTCCTTGCAATTAAGCGGAAAAGAAGTAAAAGAGGTACTGTCATCAGCATTCTGGTGGTACCAAACCCAAATATACCAGATGTTATTCAACAGTTTCTAATGGCCACCACATCAAATACAGGTAGTCGTCAACTTACAATAATTCATTTAATGACCGTTCAAAGTTACACAGACACTGAAAAAAGGAATTTATTACCATTTTTCATACAATTTCAGCATCCCCATGGTCATGTGATCAAAATTCAGACACTTGGCAACCGACTCATATTTATGATGGCTACTGTGCCCTAGGGTCATGTAAACCTTCTTTTGCAACCTTCTGGCACGCAAAGTCAATGGGGAAGCTAGATTCACTTAACAACTGTGTTACTAACTTAACAGCTGCAGTGATTCGCTTAACAACTGTGGCAAGAAAAGCCATCAAATGGAGCAAAACTCACTTAACAAATGTCTCACTTAGCAACATAAATTTTGGGCTCAATTGTGGTCTTAAGTCGAGGACTACCTGTAGGAATCTCTAACACCTCTTTTTAAATTATATTTCTAAGAACCTAAGCCATTATAAAACTGTGTTTCTGAGCTGAAGGCAATTCAGAAGGATTTTCTGGTTGAAACCTGCCAAGATGCTCAGCAAAACGGAGAACACTACTTTGCTGTCAAACTCTTAGCATAGATAGTCCTCCGAGAGGACTAAATCGTCTGCTCCATAATGAGCCCTAAAGGCTGCCTATAGATAATCACATTGTGGCAGATTATCTTTCTACACACATCCACGCTGTGCAAACTCATATAGATTTGATGCAACCCGTACTGCATTATATGTAGAATACTAACATCCTTCTAGTATGCATTGTGGCAGTTTATGCAGGGAAATTAGGTGCATGATTCTTTTGCTCCTAGCCTTAAAGGAAGCCCAAAGTTCCTGTTATAGATTAAAGCAAAGGATAAGACAATTTTATAGAGTTGTTTTAAGTGTCATTTGAAACTGACCTTGTGAGTACGTGTTCAATTTTCTTCATGAATCTGGATCTGAGCATTCTTGGAGTCCAAAAGCAACTTGTCAGAAGCCTTTGATACGGTTGTAGAATACGTTTGGTTGAGTTGTTCTCTGACACAACATTGATTAAATAATTTCTCATTGAGGTTGTGCAGACTTCCATAATTTCTTTTACTTTTATGCAACGAAGTCATCCGAGAGTCTTTTTTTTTACCATGTAATTTCTTTGAGCTGTTCACCTCTAAATTTTTTAAATCAACACATTTCAATTGCACATCTGAGTTCTCTGGACCTTTCTTGTCTCTATTTATGGCAATCTGTGGTTCAGAGATCTTTTGAATGGAGAGTGGATCATAAATAACACGTGAATTTGGTAGCTGAAGGTCATCACAACTAGCTGATCCAAAGGATGCAGTTTTAGAATACAAAGCACAACCAGAAGCAACCAATACATCTGCCGCATTGTTTTGCTCAAAGAAAACATCTACTTCTAGCTTCTGTCCACAATGAGGCTGTTTGAACTGGAATGTGAGACCTTGTCTACCAAGAAATTCTTGAATTGTAAGTTTGGCCTCATCATTCCAATGTTTCCCATCAGCAGGTGTCACTCCAAACAATGAGCAAGGATAGGTTAATCGTGGTAAACTAGCTAGCTTTTCTGGGATAATCTTCAGCTTAGAGACATCAGAGATGGGAAGGGGAGCTGATAACCCCTCATCATCAATAAAAGTAAGCATTAATGTACTAGAGTCTTTGAGCACTTCAGAAACTTCAACTCTGTTCCAGGTTTCATTAGGTCCATTTTTTATTAAGCAGCTGGCACCAGGAATTATACATTCTTGTGGCATAGTTGGGAGGTTTTCTGGAAGATTAGAGAGCATTTTGAACAAGGCTATCAGAGTTTTAAATGAATCTTCTAACTGAATACAGAAGTTTGAAGGATCAGTGACTGATGTGACAAATCCAGGATAGTGACTATTCTTCTGAAATTGTGCCCATGAAATTGAATTTGACCCGACTGAGATATCAAGTGATTTGCTGACATTATCTGTCTCTAATAAGTTATGTCTCTCTAATTTTGTTTGGTTAGATATTTGATTCCAATATTCCAAAAATAAAATCCCATCTATAAAAAGATCTACTTCCCAAATAAGCTCAGATTCTAAGTATTTCAAAAATATAATCTTTATCTCACAATATTTTACCTTCTCCATCATTCCCTCAAAAGACAAATCACTTAGATTTCCAATCCAAATCCATTTACAAAGCACTGCATTCCTTGGAATACACCTTATTTTTTCACTCAGCACATGTGAATCGTGCAGTGACACCATTTCACACTTTCCTAAATCCACAAAAAGGACCAACATACATTCCTCCTTCACATATTTTTGAATAACTTCAGATCGATACCATCCCAAGGGTTCGTTTGATCTTACCAAACATTCTAATCCTTCTCTAATTTCTTCCATAGCAATAAAGCACTTTTTCTCTACCTCTTGAGCAACTAGTACATTTAAATTGAGCATTGTTTGTGCATCCTTAGTTAACTTCACATAGAAGTTCCCATTATTTGAAATATGACCAACTTCAGCTATTTCTATCTGTCCAGGCTTTATATTTTGGTAGCCAATCTTAGTAGGTCTGATTTTAATGCTTTCACATAAAGTTTGACTTTCTGATTTTTTACCTGGATCATTACTAACAGCTTCTGAATCTATTGTTGGGAGCTGTTTCATGTTGTGGTCAAAGTTTAGTGAAAGTATGTTCTCTAAACCTAAAAGGGTTTCTCTCTCTATTAATTTATCAGAGATAGATATTCCATGACACATTATGTCAACCTCCCACTGTTGGTCATACTGTTGTAGAAACTTAATCATGACTGGCTGATTATTTACCTCACCGACAAAGTAAGCATCCATATCAGTACTCCAGTTTTTATTTGAAAACAAGCACTTTGCTTTACTAAGGAAGCAATGTACGCTAAGTCTTGGTAAACTGAGTAAACACTTTTCAATTTTGTAGATATTTTTTGAATTCACAGTTGCTATGTTACCATAATCAATAAACTCTACTTCAAAAAACTTATTGGCTAGGACTTTTCTAACTAAAGCTCTGTATATGCAACAATCACCTTCATATTTTGCTAAAACAACATCATCTTTCTCAAGTTCAGCCTCTATTTCTGATTCTTTAACCAGAGTTTCTCTATTCAGTTGCCCAGCAAGTTGCACAATTTTATTTTCATCCTCTGAACGATGAACATAGAAACTTGAAAGATTAGCTATGTAAGACATATAACCCCAGACTTTAGAATTTAGAAGAATGTCAAGTTGGGGAAGATCAGTGTACTTTGGCTTAGTCTTGTTGCTTCTTTCTTGTCCCGAAGTGTTTAATTTTAGCATATGTAATCCAGTCCTTTTATTTTTAATTTTCTTTGACTGTTCATTAAGTTGATCAATGGTGTCAGTATTGGGTTTTTTGTGAGTATTTTCATATCTGTATCTCAAAACTTTTTTCAACATGAAATCTGAAAAATCCAAAGTCAATGGAAACTTTGCAGGTCCACTACCCTGTTTCTGTTGATCAATTTCTATTTTGTTCCTATATTTAACAGGTAACTTATCATTGCCTGCTTTTGTTTGCTGTCCAATTCCTTTACTTTTAACTTTTTTTTTCTCTATATCCAACTCTATTTTATAAGGCCTATGTTTATTCCCAACACAGTTTTTAAAACCTTTTTTTATATCCTTTGGGTTCAGATCACATTTTTTTTGCTTTAGTAAATCTTTAATCTTTCCATTTATTTGTAGTTCTCCATCATACAACTCCATACCGAACTGCCCATCAGATTCTTTAGATACTACTACTGCCTTCAACTCTTTTTCCAAATATTTTTTTTCAAACCACGCTTTTATTTCAGATGGAATTTCAACATCCTTTAGAC
Organism: Thermophis baileyi; assembly: GCA_003457575.1. Classification (NCBI taxonomy): domain Eukaryota; kingdom Metazoa; phylum Chordata; class Lepidosauria; order Squamata; family Dipsadidae; genus Thermophis; species Thermophis baileyi. The sequence goes on along the minus strand of QLTV01004267.1, from coordinate 480,693 downwards.
CTGATAAATAACACTTAATAGCTTGCATAGGTGTGAACATTAATTCTGAAGCACTGTTTGGAATAGGAACCAGTTCCTCTTTGGCTACCAATTGTTTATTTCCAAAGTCCACAAAATATACTGGGCAGAAATCTGATGATTCCATAGGAGATGCTAAAGCTCTATAGAAGACTCCATCCTCAAAATATTTCGCTATGCATAAACTGTGAGTATTCATTTGGATTGCATGGCTTGTTTTGGGGCTAATTTCTGAAATATTTTTATGTATCTTGTCCATCTCATTTGCATTTCTACTTAACTGGCAATAGAATTTTGTAGGGCTATATATATAAGATACATATACTTTCTCTTCATTTCCAACTTCCATATTAAAAGATGAATAATAAAAGCTACATAGAGAAAATGGAGTTATAAGAGATTGCGCACATTCAAAAGAGTAAATTTGTGCGTGGCCACTTTCAAAGAGAAATTGCCTTAAACTAGTAAACGGACTCTTCAAATCAACAATGTAATATAAATAGTCGGGAGTCTTAAAAACCAGGGCACAAATTGAACAAATCAGTTGTTCATTGGAAGATGAAACAAATCTTTTAAAATCGCTGCATATCTCAGCAGTCCAAATATAGGGGTCAAATATTAAGGATTCACTGACACTATTAAGACAACATCTGAATGCTTGACATTTCAAAATTAGGAAGTCTGGATGAATAGCTTGAAGATCTTTCAACAAAACTCTTTCCCTGTTACCGTAGTCTACAAATATCACATCAGTTTCAGTTTGGGATACATGTTTCAGTACAACAGCTCTGTACCATTTTCCATCTGTAGAATATTTCACAACACAGGCAAGCTTTCCACTTTCATAAGGTCTTTTTTGAGTGTTGTAAAAATTCTGAATTTGTTCCATCATACTATTTAGCTCGGGTAGCTTATTTTGTATCTGGCATAAAAAACTGCCTGGTGAAATAATATGACAACATACAACATCAAACACACAACCTGGTTTAAATTTGTACTCTTTATAGCATTCTACTCCATCTGTTTTCTCAAACATTTGCTCATATTTATTGGAAAGTATGTTTTTCCATGGTGGGAAAATGCTAACATTCCCTTTTGTCACAACGTGAGTATTCAGCTTTTTATTCTCATCAGTAGTTTTAGGTATCAGTACTTTATTCTTCTGAATAGATGTTTTACTTAGTATTTCTCTATTTTTATATTTTTTTGAACATTTTCGTTGAAAGCCCCTTACTGTTTTCTGAAACGGATCTTGTTTTACCTCCCAATATTCTGCACATCCAGCCTCAATCATAAGCCTGAGAACATCAGTTTGCTTGGAGCCATTCATACACTGCACATTGACAATGTAATTCTCCTTTTGTTTTGCAATGACATGCAGTGTGATTGGTTTGTCAACCACAATTGTTTTAAAGAAATCTGTTTCTTTTTTAATCCATATATCTTCAATTGGAAATGCATTAGCAAGTGTACAGGACATGGCTAATGCCGGTAATTCTTGAAGCTCTGGAAGCAAAATCTTCACATCAAACAGTGGCACTGTGTCAGTGTTCCCAAAATCTAAAAAATAAACATCAACATTATTGTCTACGATTTGTCTAATGACAGCCCTATAAAAATACTTATCCTTGCTATATCGTGCACAACATAGTCTTCCAGGCTCTGGGTTTTCTAGAATTTTATCATTGACTTCGTCTCCATCATACACATCTGCAACTTTCTTCATTAAAGCTTCAAACTCATCTAAGAAATCATTCGTTTGCACCCAGAAATTTGATGGATTCAAAACGTAAACTGCAAAAGCAACACAAACTGAACTTATTTTCATTTCTGCTCTTTTGTAAGGAACTGTTAAAGGGGAACACAGTAAACGAGTATCCTTTTGATTTGAAGAATAACTTGATTGTTGAGTAGTATTGTAAATCTTCTCTGCCAAGTTCACCCTAGAACTTTGTACATTCCCGCTTGTACAAGAGACATCCGTGTTGTATTTTGGATCCACATCATTTTCCCTAGATAGATTTTCACTTGTCTGTGTCAATGCGCATTTACGTAACGTAACATAATATATGTGCTCTTTACTATTGAACCGATCTATGTGGGCCAAAATAGCCTGTTGTGTTAATAGGGTTTCTTTAAATTCTTCTAGCTGAGCATTTCTTTCCATTTCATCTTGATCACTAAGACATGATAGAGCACAAGGAAATGAAAACATAGGTACTGAAATAAATTCTGGTGGAAGCTTCAAAATATACTCAGAAGACACAGCTTCATAGTTGCCAAAATCCATAAACCAAATCTTCACTTTGTCAGAAAGTAGCTGTTGTATTACTCCTCTCTGCCACTGACCGTTTTTTTGTCTAGCTGCACAAAGGGCTCCAAAATTGTCACAAGATGGAAGTTTTACTCTGCTAATAGAGTCATAATAGGAAAACATATCTCTTGTCAATGTATCCAGCTTTATCTGTTGTCGAAGTAACTGGCAATAAAACTTACTGGGGCTAACTGCTACTGATATTTTTACTTTTTCTACAGCACCAACAGACAAAATTGGTTGAAGATTTCTTAGAACTGGTGGAATATTTGGTGGAACTCCAGCATCACAAAATAGAGTACCTGGCCTTGTACATTTCTGTTGTGGTAAATCTGGCATTTGTTTACAAAGCGACTCATGTGGAAATGCAGTTAACATTTCAACAATAAGACAGAAAGTATCGATATCAACAAGTTTTCCTATTCCGAATTCAACCACATCAGTAGCAATTTTGGGCACATGAAGAAGAAACATTTGGTTTGGCAGAGTGGCTTGTATATGACCTCTAATCTGCAATCCTATCAAAGATGAAAAGTAATTAAAAGCTTTGGCAGTCCATTTTTCTTCAATTGGAAGGACATTTGCAAAAATCCCATAAACCATCTTTGGAGGAAGCTGAAACAATTCATCAATAGGAGATGCAAGATGAGTTTCATGCACTGCCAGTATTTTCCCATTGTCCATAAAATGTACATCATAGGTATCATGTCTTTTTTTTATTACTTTTCCTCTGTACCATTCTCCACACTCTGAGTCTTTGACTAAACAGAATTCACCAACTGCAACAGAAGCTTTCACTTTTGGTACTTGCTGTATTTCTTTTTGCAATATATGATAATCAAGCTCACATTCTGTGTTAAATTGGCCTTGAAATTTTACAAGGACTTCTTTTCGATGGTAGTATACATTAGTTACCTTCACATGAACATCTAGAAATTTTGTTGATGAAGATGAATCCATCCCACCTGAAAAACCAGTATAAAATTTAACATTATTAAATGTTTATTTTTCATTTTAACATATCGTTTATAAACAATTTTGATTATATTGACACAATCATATGTAATAGAGATGTTACAATCACTTCTTTTATCAGCTAAAGAGTTCTGTTGTACACCAAAATATAAAGAACTTCAGACTGACAGATTTTAAAATTTTAATAACTTGAATGATTTAATAGAATATGAACAAGCTGTATGCTTGGGCATCCCTTTCCTTCTCTCATGGTTTTAGTCCAACATTACCAATATAGGTTCTCCTTAGTTGGATGAAGTTGTGCCACTAAATTAGAAATGGGAACATTTCAGGGGGGAAAGCAGAAAGAATATGACAGAGTGCATTCACACAGAAAGTACTTTTATAAATCAGGTGCAGCCTGATAATAATTAAATAATGCAGCTATTGTTACTTTTAAGCCATAATTTGTGGAACAAGCGACAATGTAAAGTCCACACAGCACACATTAAATATAATAAAATAGGCCAGATTGTGATATGCCAGTTCAGCAACAAACTATCTTCACAATTATACTTGGCTGGACAAATCTTTGTGAATGCAGTCTCCATGCATTAAATATTAGTTTAGTACAGATAGTCCTCAACTTACGACCACAATTGAGTCCACAATTTATGTTGTTAAGTGAGAAATTTTTAAAGTGAGTTTTGCCTCATTTTACAACTTTTCTTGCCACATTTGTTAAATGAATCAGTGCAATTGTTAAATTAGTAACACGGTTGTTAAGTGAATCTGGTTTCCCCACTGACTTTGCTTGTGAGAAGGTCACAAAAGGGTATCACATGACTCCGGGACACTGCAGCTTGTCAAGCATCCAAATGTAAATCATGTGACCCTGGGAATGCTACAGCGGTCCTAAGTGTGACGGTCATAAGTCACTTTTTTCAGTGCCGTTGTAACTTCAGTCACTAACTGAACTGTTGTAAGTCGAGGACTACCTGTATTGGACTTTCAACACATTCTCATTCAAAATGTCCCTATTACAAAGTGTGTTAAAGTTTCTCTTTCGACTTACTTATTCATCAAATTTTTATGACCCATCTTACCTCACAAAAAAAGTGACTCAGGGCAGCATATAATAAACCAGTTCACTTATGGGGAAAAAACCCAAACCCGTTATTATTCAGGAAAAAAAATAACAAAAATTGCAATTAAAGGCTAAGAGAGGGAGCAGATACCAACAAACCAGGGAGCCACACCTCAGTACCAATGACCAGCACCTCAGTATTAACTCGTTAAATTTCACATTCTGGATTTGCCATCCAGCGAAACAATGAGCAAAACGCCAGCACAGGAAAACAAGCTTACGCACGCACGCAAAACACACACACAAACACACAAAATGCCTCATTTGAAAAGACAGCGAATGTACAGACCTCTTTGCCTTCAAAGTATTATCTAAAGCCAGGCTCCCGCTTATGGCAGTATCGATGAACTCCTGGTTAAAGTGGTTCTTAAGCCTGCTAATGGACTTTCTTTTTTTGTAATCGCAACTAAACTTGCAGAAATAAAGAGATACTTTTGCCCAATCCCTTGAACAGCAAAAAGGCTGAACGGGGTGTGTATCGAGGCTGTTCCTTCTAAGGTTTCTTGACCGGGGGTTTATTTATAAAGAGAATTCAGGCGGGGAAAGGATTCTTCGCCCACAATCTGTAGTGACCAAAGTGGCTCTCAGCGACTCTGAGCGACGCCAGTCTCCCTTCGGCTGGTTGCCCCCAAACGCCGCGGGATGTGAACCCGACCTCAGCCTCCGACCGAAAGCGCCTTTGCGGATCCGGCGGCGCAAGCAGCGGAAAAGAGGGGGCCGCTGCCCTCTGATTGGCAGTTTTTTGAAGGCGGGGCGGGCGTGGCTAGGGCGCGGAGCGAGAGGCAGAGCGGGAAGGCGGAGCCTCTGGATGGGGCGGGAGGGGCGGGGGAGAGAAGGCGGGGCAGCTGAGCGACGGCGGAGGCGGTTTTTTTAACTTTTAATTTCAATTCGATCAAATGTCACTTTTTTTGGCCGCGTCACAGCAGCGGGGTGGACGTAGCTGCCACAAAGAAGGGGGAGGGGAGGGCTGTTTCAACTTATTTTCCAAAGCACCAGAAGACAAGACAAGAAGTAATGGATGGAAACTAATCAAGGAGAGAAAAAAACTGGAATAATTAAGGAGGAACTTCCTAAATGTGAAGACAATTCACCAGTGGAACGGCTTTGCCTTCAGAAGTTCTGAGTTGCTACATCACTGGAGGTTTTTAAGAAGAGACTGGACAAACATTTGTCTGAAATGGTACAGGGTCTCCTGCTTGAGCAGGGGGTTGGACTAGAAGACCTCCAGGGTCCCTTCCAACTCTGTTGTTGTTGTTGTTATTATTATTATTATGGACTGGCCTCTGGCCGAGAGGTGTGCTTTGATTTGCAGGTGCGCTTGCCACCTTTTTGGGTCTTATCAGGCTTGCCCGTTTGAGGGCTCATGATGAAAACAGGTCAGATTGGGAAGACACACTTCCCCTGAAATCTGTTGAAAAGATATGACAAGGTTATCCCTTGAATTAATAAAAAACACACCAGGGGAACATTGTGTAACCATTCATGTATAGCATGAAGATAACTGCTGTCTTCTTTCCCCACGGAGAATAAAATTATTATTATTATTATTATTATTATTATTATTATTATTTGCTTTTACTTTGGAAAAAGTAAAGAATTCATTATCCCTGGTCAGATTTTTGCTTTCATTCTGCTCAAACATTTCCTTACGTATTAACTCTAAGCGAATATTTCAGTGATAATTGATAGCCAAAAACATCTGTACTTCAGTCCGTACATACTGTTATAATTTAGCCTGTACCAGGTAATGCTGGAGATGAAGTCCAGCAGCCTTGAAATAATCTCAAAAAGTTTAAAAACCATGAGTTAGAGAAGCATTAGATTGTGTGTTAGGAAGAATCCCCATGTTTACTGTAAGATCGTAATAACATAAATAGAGTGTCCCATTGTATTTCTGCAGAATTTGTTTTTCAGGGTTACTAAGTCTTTACTGTAGATGAGTTTTAAACAGGAACAAAAACATGCATGTCAAAATAAAAATCAAATACAGTTAGTCCTTGACTTACAATTGAGCCCAAAACTACTGTTGCTAAAAGAAACATTTGTTAAGTGAAATTTGTCTCATTTTACAACTTCTTGCCATAGTTGTTAAGTGAATCATTGCAGTTGTTAAGTTAATAACACGGTTGTTAAGTGAATCTGGCTTCCCCATTGACTTTGCTTATCAGAAGGTCGCAAAAGGTGATCACATGACCCCAGGACACTACAACCGTCATAAATATGAGTCAGTTGCCAAGCATCCAAATTTTGATCTTGTGACCAAGGGGATGCTGCTATGGTTGTAAGTGTGAAAAACGGTCATAACTCACTTTTCAGTGCCGTAACTTTGAACTGTCACTAAATGAACTGTTTTAAATCGAGGACTACCTGGGTAATCCTCAGTGCAACTCAGTGCAACCTGGGTAATATTTCTTAAGCAGATGGTGATGTAGAAAGCTATTTAAAGTTAGACTCACTTCATGTTAAATGATTGATCACCTTCATCATGTCCCCATCTCAGTCATTTTTTTTTTAACCTACGGTCCCAAACATTTTAAGAGAGAAGATGATTGAGCCTCACCATTTTGATCACTCTCTTCTACATTTTTCCAGTTCTATTATATACTTTTTCAAATGTCGTAACCAGAACTGTACTGAGTATTCCAGATGCAGAAATGCCCCAGGAACTGCTGATACAGTTCTACAGAGGAATTATTGAGTCTGTCATATGTACTTCTATAATTGTCTGGTTTAGTAGAGCAGTACAAACAGGACAGGTACAAATAGGACGGGCACAAACTTCAACGGATAGTTAGGACTGCAGAAAAAACAAGTGCAACCAGCCTGCCTTCCATTCAGGACCTGTATACTGCACGAGTCAGAAAGAGGGCTGAGAAAAACAGATCCCTCACATCCTGGACATAAACCATTTCAAGTCCTCCCCTCAGGATGCTGCTATTGCATACCAAAACAACTAGACACAGAGACAGGTTTTTTTCCCCTCGTGCCATCACTCTGCTGAACACCTAATTTCCACAGTACCGTTTTATGTCTAAGTATATTTACCCATGTAGTATGGCTGTATTACTATTATCCTTCTCATCTTTTCTTCTACCTTCTCTTATTGATATCATTATTATGATTATTATTACTCTGTTTTGCATGTACACTGAGAGCTTCTGCAGTGGAGACAAATGCCTTGTGTGTCCAATCACACTTGCCAAATATTCTATTCTATTCTATTCTATTCTATTCTATTCTATTCTATTCTATTCTATTCTTATTCTATTCCATTCCATTCCATTCCATTTTCTATCATGTTCTCCAATTTCCCTTCATTATATTGCTTTTTATAGTGCATTATAATGTGCTTTTGTTACTACTATATTTTTTGGTCTTTGACAAGAGTTAAGTAAGGTGTTCCAAATGCAGACATACTATAGATTTGTATGAGGACATTACAATGTTGGCATTTTTATTTTCATTTCATTTCCAAATTCTGCTGTATACTTAGTTCACATGTTCATCGGGCTGCCCATTACAACTTTTAAGATCTTCTTCAGAGAGCTTAGATTTCATTAGCATACTGTATATGTGAAGTTAGGATGTTTTACCTCAATGTGCATCACTTTATATTAAGTTGAATTATCAACTGGTTGACCTTTAATCCAGTTTAAAGATATCCTTCTGCAAGGATATTACTGCATCCTTCTTCAGTAGCTTTGGTTTTTTATTAGCCTGCAGAGTTTATATTGTCTGAAAATTTGGTCAGCACACTGCTTATCCCAAGAGAAGATAATTTATAAGAAGTTTTAAAAGTGCCATTCTGAATACAGATCCTTGAGAAATTCCATTTCTTAATAATCTCTATTGAGAAAATTGCCCATTTATGCCTACATTTAACTTTTTGTAACCATTTAGCAATCCATAAAGACAGATTACCTTATTCCGTAACTGTTAAGTTTACTCAGAGCCTTTAATGGGGAATAGTGTCCCCATTAAATAAAGCTTTTGAAAATCCAAATATTCACAGTTAACCTTGTAAACAAGACATAATATTTTGCTTTCTGCATTATTACAGGGAAGTTACTCTAAAATCCCATTTGAGAAACATGTTTTGCCCACGTGGAACTGGAGATGTTGAAATAATGCAGCGTGTGTTATTTTATTGTATCATCTATAGATATATTCATAATATCCTGCCTCTTTTACATCAGTACCCTGGATGATATGACAAAATGTAGATGCCCGTCCTTTTCTTGGATTGTAAGCCATTTATAACTCAGATTGTAGCAAAGCATTGGTGCAGAAATTATGAAAATTAGGCATCAATTGGTGAAAGGTCTCCCATAATTGTAATATTTTAATTTCATCTATTAAAATTGCCTGTGTTATTCTAGTTTTATTTAAGACTTTTTAGCTGTTTTTAGTTGTACCTTTTATCACTCTCCTTTGGCTATAACAAAGATTCATTTGCTCATTTGCTGTTAGTGATCATCTCCCTCCATGCGTCTGCTGAAACCCTCCAAAAATGTTTGCAAGTTCTTGAGGCAGAATTTAAATTGTGGAATCTATAGGTAATCCTCACTTAATGGCTGTTCATTTAGCAACCATCCAAAGTTAAAGGTGGTGCTGAATGAATGGTTCTTACACCTGGTCTCCAAAGTAACTGCCATTGCAGAACCCCTTAGTCACGTGATCCAAATTTGACACTTGGCAGCCCGCCCACATTTAAGATCACAAGGGTGCTTCAACTCCACCTATCTTACCCCTCCCCCATCTCTGCCTTTTTTGGCTGCCATGTACAGTGGCACTCCTTGGTGGTAGTTCTAGGACTTCAGCAGTCTCAGCTGGCTGCCCCAACCCAGATCTCTACTTCAGCTCCAGTGCTCCCACCATTGGGAAGTGCTGCCTCAAGCCCCATACCATGGTCAGCCACCCCAGGGCCACAGCACAAAGCTGCAGCCCCCCCCCCAGCACTCCACAGCAAACTGACTCCTTTTAAGGAAAAAAAATGATAGCATCAAAATATAATTTAAAAAAACCATTTTTACTAAAAATAAGAAAAGGGGAAATGTAAAGCTCCCTTTTTAATTTTAGGGAGTTAAATACCAACAATTATAAGTGGATTAACAGCTTAAACACCAATCTCCCACAGAATGGTACAAAAGAGAAGTAAGATTGTTGAGCAGCACATGCAATGAGTCACCAGCTCTCTTTTGTCTGGAAATACTCCACGTTACACACACAAAAAGAACCGCACAATCCCACAGAGCATTTGTAGCAAGCATATATCTAGAGACAGTAATGATAGATACTATATTAAAATTTCTGAAACCTTACAGCATGTAATTATAAGCATATTAAAATAAAGCATAAAATTCTGATGGAGAGTTCTAGCTAAACCCATAGAGCTATAATTTGGGGATAAACAGATAAGGAATATTTATTTTCTGCAGTTGTTTCTGTCTCTCTTTACTATTCGTTTCAGAATGATCTTCCTTCTGATTTCTGCAGAGGTATCTCTACAAAGACTGAAGAGCAAGTTGACTTTAGAATTCATTTCATCATTCATTATTTAAACCATTTATATAGCCTTATACCCAATTCTGAATTTAAAGAATTTAAAGAATAACCATTTTAAAACTATAAAACCAAACATTCTCCTTTTTCAGAGATTTACTACCTCCATCTTTGTTTCCCTATGTTTCAGGATCTTCTCTGATCTCCCCCAGATCTGCTTTCTGGGGGGAAAACCTAGTGAAGAAAGGAGAGATTTATCTGGATACATGGTGCCCTTCTTGTCTATTCATTACCACTTGGTTTATTAACCTTACTTTATGGAATACATTCCAATTGAAACCAAATTATTGGGATTTTAAAAACCCTCCAGGTACTAAGAAGGAATTGGGTCCTTTTGTTGTATTATTTTAGTCTTTTCATTATCCGTTCCCTCATTTTTAGAAGTTGCCTTTTGTAATCAAAGATTTCCATTTTGTTATCAACCAATTTCTCAGTTAGTAAAGTATTGGAGAACAAGTTTTCAGAAACCATAAAGATCAAAGAGCTTTCTGCTGCCCGGTCTAAAAATAAATACCTTTTTTTCTTAAAATGTGAGCAAGAAAATTAGAGAAATTTACCTAACTTTATTAAAATTTATATTAACCTTGGAGTATTTCACAGAAACTGGTGTTTGGATTTAACCTGCATGCTTCATGCTTGTTGAATGTTTTCAGATTAGTGTGGGAGAGGTTGTATTGACATACTGTAGTGGTAAGCCATTTATTATAAATTCTATTATATCCTGCGTGATATCCTTGAAAAAGTATTAAGCCCTCAAACAAAAATATATGAGTTTTTGGAAGTATGAAAAGCAATCTTGAGAAATCTCTTTGAACCCTGTCTTCTGCCAATTTAGAGTTTAAATAACACTCTGAATTCTGCCTACACATTTTGCTGTCCACAGATTAACAATACATGTTATTAAGAGCCGATTTCACACAAGCATGCTAATAACTACAGGTTAAAGCAATGGCTCGCTATTGTGAGAGCAAATTACAGAGCTGCACATTCTCACATAAATGCAATCATTTGCAAAACATTCTTAATTGAGTAAGCTAAGTAGGGCTACCAGATCTGAGCTGCAAAGGCCTTTCTTTTGTCTTTGCTGCTACCTAATGGTCATCCAGATTTTTTTCTGTTTATATCTGATACGCTGAGAGATTTTGATTGCAAAGCAATACCATGAGTGATATAGAAAACTGCTTTGCTCCAAGTCAGATCAATTGTCCATCTAGTCTAGTAGAGGCAATACTCCTGGGATTCTGGATTTTAACTAGAAACTTTCTTCTGCAAAGCATGTGCTCTTATTACTGAGTTATCACCTTCCCTTATCTGGGGAATAGATGTAAGTCCCATCAAATATAGTGAAAGTAAGTGTATATACAGTTGCAACAGAAATGAAATTCAGGTGATCCAAGCTTTAACATCTTGAAAGTTTGGTCAAGAGCCTCTTGATCAAATGTACAATTTTAAAGTGCTCTGTTGGCAATAAACTCCGGAGAAAATCAATAGAACTTAGTTGGAACAGATGTTTTCTGTAACAGGTCACAGCCTTTCCACATATAAAAAAGCAACCAGAGGATCAACAATATATCAAAAAAGAAGAAGAAGAAGAAGAAGCTGCATCGGTGACAGACAGACATTGGCTGCAAACTATGCTTGCTGAAAATAGACACTGTACCTATTTTGAACTCTATTGTCCCAGGATTTATTTTTTTAAAATTTTATTGCTTCACCCAGCAAAATATAAAACTGGGAAGAGTTATTTCATTCTGTTGATGAAGAAGGCTTATGTCATAAATTTGCTTGGGATCCAGGTGCTAAGACTGTCATTTTTTGCTGCAACTGGCCAATAAGACTATCTCTCTGGAAGTGTATTGGTCAGCTGTCCCAACCTGGTCAGTTAAAAAAGAAAAAGCTATTGACTCCATTGCTAGTGAAAGTACACTTTACTAAAACCAAGTAGTTGCAGCGTAGCAAAGCTGAGAATCTAATTTTTGGTGCCAAATGCATCTGGTTAACTCTTCCCTTTTCCCCACCGTTCCCTCTGGATGTCTCCCCTTGTCCAATTACATTCAAACAAATTGTTTTGGTAACAGTCTGTGGTTTGGCAGGCTGGAGGGTGTTGCATTACATGGTATTTGGACCAGCCAGTAGCTCATGGGATGGCACGGTGAGTAGTTTTGATTCCCCCTTATCCCAACTCCTTGCCTCCCCGCAGCTCCCCCTCCCCATTGTGTACGGTAGACTGGCATCTGGCGAAGCATGGCTACTGCAGCAGGATGACGGTTCCTGACATTATTGTACTTAGGTGGTAAACGTGGAAAGGGGGGAACGAAAATATCACCTAATTATTTTTATATGGTATTACATCTTGACTGTTTGGAAGAAGCAAGAGAAAAGGAGGATAGGTGAGCAAACAAAAGAGGAGTTAAGAAGCCCATTGAAAAAACAGGAAAGGCGAACTGATCACTAAACTATGTTTGCAAATGAATTCCAAAGCTTCTTTCACAAAATTGGGAAAAATATGGACAAGGAGGATTAAGAAATCTTTCAATGAATTTTTTTTCTGTTAGAATAATGAATGCAGAAGACAAACTATTGTGCCTGCTCTCTGGAACAGCATCCCTCCCAAAATCTTTATTTCCTCCACACACACCCCAAACGTTTAGAAAGCAATTAAAACTTGCATGTTCTCCTAAGCCTTGGGACAGCATGACGGCTGTAGCCACTGTGGGATGTTTTGGTTGTTGTGATGTCTCCTTTGGACGACTCCTCTGAGTCTTCCTCAGAGACCGGCTCGAGGGAGAATGAGATCATTCCTGGCACATCAGGAATTACTGACCCTGAACTGCCAGCAGAACAGGCTTCAGCTGGGGACAGCTTGCAGGCCAGTGAAGAGGACGGAGAGGAACTGCCTGCCGTTGTAGATCTCAGATCATGCAGGGCAGAGAAACGGAGGTCTGCCAGATTGCTTGGGAAAAGGCCCCATCCCTCTTGATGGGCTGCACCGGGAGCTATTTAGCACAGCAGGCAGAGGGAAGCATTGCTGGAAGCAATATGTGTGGGTTGTGGCTGTGTGCTCGTTCGTGTTTCCTGAGATTCTGAATTTCTATAACCCATGAGCTAACGTGGGGGAAGACAAATAAAACCCTCCATCAACCCCGCTGACGTGTGAGTGTGAATGAGTGGGGCAGCACAGTTGTTTATACTGTTTGACAGTAACAATTACTCTTTTCAATTAACTCCTTATTTACAAAGAATGGCCGATGGGTAATATTTTCAAACATGGTTCCTAAGTCTATCTTGGGACATTTTTAAAATTATTTCCTAGGGACAGAATCTCCATTAAAGCAGTGTCATCCTGTTAGGAGGAGAAACATATGAAGAGAAGGGAATATTTCCTACCAACTGGCTGTAGGCATATTGGTTGGATAAAAGAACTGATGTAAGGTACAGTAGAAAATAGCTGAGGTTTTTTTTTAAGCTGCCATTAATCTACTTCCATACCTAAGGCAAGATATATAAAAGCTTAGAGCTTTATGCCTTCTATTTCCAATTTAAGGTGGTGATGTCTGCTTAGGTACGACCTTTACCTTGATTGATCTGTGAGAGTATTTCTGGCAGGTAGAAGGATATATGTAAGCTCCCCTGCCAGAGAGATCTTACGGTTCAGATTTATTTATTTATTATTATTATTATTATTAATTATTATTATTAATTGTATTTCTATGCCGCCCAACTCCCAAAGGACTCTGGGCGGCTGGACTCTGGGCAGCACCCAGATGGCCTCACTGGGTGAAATTGAACACAAATGTATGAACTATAGATGCCTATGTCATCTGCTTGACACCTGCTGATTATATAAGGCTATGGTCAGTAGCATTTGACTTGTTTCAGAAGAAAATTCTTACTATATAATCCAAATAAAAAGACTTTGTTTGGTGCATGAATGTTGTATGCAAAAATTACTGCCATATAGTCCTAACCATTTGGACTGCCAGAAAATTACTATATTATAAAAAGAATAACAGCCTTTTGCATGTACTTTACTTCTATAAAGTAGGAGGGATATTGCAAAACTTGATACTGGGCTGATTGTTTCTTCAGATATTCCTTTGGTTACGAGCACCATGTAGCATGCAGGTTCTGTTCAGATGCGAATAGGTTATGACAACTATTCAATTATTGCTAGAATAATTGATAGACTGTCTTAATAGACTATGATTTGAATCAGGATTATGGGATAATTACCTATGTGGAGCATATGAGAGAGCCAGTTTGGTGTAGCGGTTGAGGCATCAAGACTAGAAATTCAGGGACTGTAGGTCCTAGTCCCATCTCGGGCACAAGGGTGACCTTGGGCCAGTCATGCTCTTTCAGTCCTAGGAAGAAGGCAATGGCAAACCACTTCTGAAAAACCTTGCCAAAAAAACCCTGCAGGCTCTTGCTCAGGTAGTTGCCGGGAGTTCACACTAATTCGAAGGCAACCCTTCCCCCTGAGAGAGAGAGAGAGAGAGAGAGAGAGAGAGAGAGAGAGAGAGAGAGAGAGAGAGAGAGAGCGATCATATGGAACCTATGTATCTTCCTATGAATTTGCCATAAGTTGGCTAATACCAGGAAAATGGTACAACATGGCAGATGAAAGGAGGCAGGAGCATCCTATCCAGACACCCTCTTGTCAAGAAATCCCAGAATCTTCTGCTGCATCTCGGGGCAAACTAACAACATAGACTGCAACAATCCTATTAGTCAAGGTGACTGTAGGGATCAGAAGAGAATGCAAAGGTTATCTGGCAACAAAACATCCACCCCAGCGAAAAGCCTGCAAAAAACTATTCACTGCCTATGTATAAACCAGCATGTTTTTCATACACTGCAGGACCAGGCATGTTTGTATGAAATTTTATCTTTGAAATGGGAGGGGGGGAGGTACCATGTCCAAGAATTTTACAAAATACATCAAGAAATTGCAGCTTCCTGCAATAACACCAGCGGAACTGCAAAAAAACCTGCGCTACTTGGAACATCATATATTTTAAGAAGATACTTGGTTGATACCTAGGATGCTGGCAGCAACCCATATCAACCATCAGCGCCAGTCAATGATATTTGTGATACATTTTTAAATGTTCAATTGACTGAGTTTCATGTTTAATAATAATAATAATATCACCTTATCAGTGGCTGCAGCAAAATCTCACAAACTGATTATCTACAACATTATGATCGAGTTGCCAAAATCATACAAGGGAAGGTTTGCCAGAAGTTTGGGTTTGAATGCAACAAAAAATTACTGGAATCTTGTGGGGATTTTGAATCCAAACAGACAGACATCTGGCCCACAACACGCCTGACATCACTATTGTGGAAAAGAAAAAAGTCTGATTCATTGATGTTGCAATACCAGGTGATGCATGAATTGAAGTGAAACAACTAGAAAAAATAATGAAATACTGTGATCTGCAAATTGAAGTTGAGTGATTGTGGAGGAAGAAATCAATGGTTGCACCAATAGTAATAGGAGCCCTTGAAGCAATATCCAAAGGGTTACCTAGATACATGGAAATTTTGAACTTATTAGACCTGAATATTCTGACTTTGCAAAAAAAATAATAAAACCACCTTACTTGGAACTGCCTATCTATTCGGATGTTATTTTAACAGCTCTTAGATTTAGGGTTTGAACTGTTAAGTTTTTACCAGTCCCAGACTGTGAATCAAATTGAAGATTAAATCTATGATGATGATGATGATGATGATGATGATGATGATGATGATGATGATGATGATGATGATGATGAT
>QLTV01004267.1:416025-459106 GCA_003457575.1 Thermophis baileyi | reverse complement strand
TAATAATAATAATAATAATAATAATAATAATAATAATAATAATAATAATAATAATAATAATAATAATAATAATAATAATAATAATAATTAATAATTAATAATTAATAATTAATAATAAATCATGCATTTCACAAAGGACAGAACTGAGTTTTTATCGTAACCATTTTTCTCTAGGGGTTTCTTTTGTGAACTTAAGCCACTAGATGGCAGGCACATGTTTAGAAAACAAAATGTTGACAAAGATACTGAGGGCTTGAACATGCTTCAAATAGATGTTTCAGTTAGTATTCATGTTTAGTGTATTTTATAAAATATAAAATACAGAAGCTGTAAATCTTCTACTTTTTTGTCATCTCTGTGATGGGGGATAGGAGTCAATCCTCATCTGTTTTCCTACTTTATAGGATTTATGGGTCTCAGTATCATTATTGGGATTGGCCCGCATTTTGTTGTTGTTTTCCCTCCTTATATGAGGCCCTGTTCTTACTACATCAAGATATGAAAACAATGTTTTTGTGTTGCACAGTATAGAGAATGGTTGCTGTAAAATAAAGCTAAGAGAAGGGTGTTCCAGCTGCGTAATTTCATGGCATGTTCCTTATAAAGTCAGGACCTGCATTTTTCATTTAATATCTGAGGTAACCTCCAGAGAAATTAAGTTAGTTAACCCTGGGAGTTAATAGTAGAAGGTTCACAGAGAAGTAGCAATCATTTTAATTTTGTTTATTGCCTTTACCCAAAACTGTTATCACCCCACTGGTTTTTTTGCCCCTTTCTTTTTTGTATTTTTCCTATTTTTTTAACAGTAGGTTATCAGACACCAAGAGACAGGCAGCCTCCAAACTGTGCAAATGGAGTAAATGAAATGAACTGTATAAGCAGTTGAACTTTTGCTCCTAGAAATTTTAAGTAGCCATTTGGCTGTTGTTTGGTAATAGTAAATGGAGTAGCATCAGCTAAAAGGTCCTGAGTTCAAATTTCATCTCAGCCATTAGCTTATTGGTGACTTTTGATAAGGCAGTTTTTCTGAGGTGCTCCATTTGTAATACAGCTGTAACAATATACCATAGAAATATTATTGAAGTGCTACACAGAGAAAAAACCAGCGGTGAAATCTACTTACCTTCCCTACCGGTTCGGAAGTGCACACTTTGCGCCCGTCGCACGCGTTTTCACCCTCTGCGCATGCGCAGAACGCTTTGCGCATGCGCAGAGGGTTAAAAATAGAAAATGGCGATGTCTGGGCGTGTGGGCGGAGCCTCGCGCTGCCGCCGCTACCAGTTCTCCAATCCACCGGCGGCCGCCGCTACCAGTACACCCGGACCGGGCCGAACCGGTAGCATTTCACCCCTGGAAAAAACTATTTTTTTCCATTTGCATAGCCATCATTTCTCTGTAAATGAACTCCCCATGAATTATTCTCATAGTGACCCTTTGGTCTTGGTTGGGCTGAAAGAAAATGACCAGTCCATAGTGATCCAGCTAAGCTTTTTCTGACTGAATATTGGAAACGTTTAAAGAGGTCTGCTTTATCAGGTCAAAGATACATTTTTTTTCTCATTTTTATCTCTCATTATTATAACTAGATTTATTTCATAATCTAGGTTCATTGAGTCTCCCCTCCACTTTAAAGTTTTGTTTAATTCTTAATAGTGTTATTTGATCAGCAAGTTGGATACTTCAATTTTAGATGACCTATGATCAAGTTAAAACATTTCCAGGATAGATGGTTGAGAGAGATTTTCTGTTCCAAGAACTGTGTATTTATTTCTTTTCTCTGCCTTTCTGTTACCAGTGAATAGGAAGCCTTTTCCATTTATCCCATGATTATTATGTTTCCTCTGGAGTTTTCAGGGAGGGACTGGTGTAACCAAGTAAACAAGGATTATTCCAATCTGCACAGTTGTTGACACAAAGAACTCTGGATCCCTGAGTTAATTCCACATTCTCATTGTCCAAATTGTACATCTGTAGAGAATGCTGTAAAAATGAAATATTTTCATCATTATTGAGCACCTAGGTAGGCTATGTAATCTTGCTGGGTTTCATGGAAAAAGGAGTGAAAGTAAATAATTTTGATGGTTAAATTATTGGGAAATGATCCAATATTTTCTGAACTCAGTCATTCTGCTACTTTCTCTGTTGCTAAAACAGAACATGTAACTTGGGAAGGGGGCAAGGCCTGTGCTTACATTAATTGAAAATGTAAAATAAATGTGTTTAACACAATTATTCTTTCTGTATTTAACTATTTTTCTGCTATGTTACATATTACAAATGCGATAGTGATGTAGAAAGTCAGCGCCTACACCTCCTAGAAGAATGAAATATTTTGGGAAATATTAAAAAAAGGCAGAATATTATATTTCCCCAAAGAGAGAAATGGAGAAACATGTTTTTTAGAGGCAGAAAGCAACCCCCACTTTGCTTAATAGCCCACAGCAGATGTCAGCACTTAAGAGATAAAGAGCTTATTGAAAGAGGAAGACAAGTATCTAGATAGATCTATTCATAAGCAAAGCAAATACTGCAGAAAGAAATCCATTCAAGACAGGATATTTTGAAACTCCCTGCAGCAAAGTCTGAACAAAGACAGAATGGTAGGATTAGAACAAGCCCCCTCACTCAAGATCCAAAACAGGATGAAAGCCATTAAGCCACAATAGGAATTTCCCAACACCCTTTCAGAACACAAACCCCTTCATTGCACCATTCCAGAGCAGTCCAAACTTCTCCTGGGAGCTCAGATAAACAATTATTTATTTATTAAATTTGTATGCCGCCCAACTCCCAAGGGACAATAAGCCAGAGGCTGACCAGATTAGCTCAGACAAACACCTAGGATTTGCATTTCCTCTTTTGCCTATAGAGCCAGCTATGACCCGTACATAACCCCTGCATGATCCCATAGGAATCTGACAACAGCCAATAGTATACATGTTTTTGCACAGGAACAGGAAGCTCAAGTGCAAAGCCCAAAAGAAGATGTAAAAGCCACCCACTCCATTTTGGTCAGCTGCACCAGAACCACAAACCCATGTGATTCTGCTTCATCAATAAACCATCTTTCCAATCATCCTCCATGTTTCCAGTGTCTTTCTCCCAGCTTGGAACTGAACCAGATGGATATTTCTTCCCACAGTGACATTTGAAGAGGCTCTGGAGCTACACTCTGATTTTCAGAGGTTTAGTTTGGGTTCCCCCAAACTAAAGCCCCTGGCTTTCTGTCACAAAAAAGATATAACTCAAGAGCGATGTTTGTGCTATAGTCTTCCATCCAAAATATTGCAGAATTAGAAACAAGTTGCTGAATAACTTTTCGAATACCTGTTTTCTGTTTTGTATTTTGTATTGCCCTGCAGCAAAAGGACTTATTTTGTGCAGAAATATCCAAATGGCTAATAAAGACAACCTATAAATAAAAATATATTCAGTCTAAAAACAGTCTTTCCTGTTTCAGATTGTCAGTTGGATTGGGGGTTCTTTTCTTTAATCTAATAATGCAGAACAGTGTGTTAACCATTATGTTTGGCTTGTTAAACATTTGACATTTACCCTTTGTTTACAAACATAAATGGTGACCCGGAGCTGCCTCTTTTTTTGACATTTGCTATTGGTCAAGGCATTAAACATGAAAAAGCACAATGCAAATAAACACAGAGATCATGCCGTGTCTACATGATTTTTCAATTTTTTTAGTGAATCATGAACTTTTATTATAAATATTCAGGTACATATGTAGCAGAAACACAAGTCTGACTGGGAAGTTGGATGATCAGGTCCACCAAAGTCATTCTTCTTCAGCAACTTTTCCTTAGGTTTACATGCAGCCATACATAGAAAGACTCTGTAAATATTTAATAGTGTACTATAATTGTAACCCTGATATGTACCTAGCAACTGAATGTTACGTATAGAGAAAAATATACTCTGGTGTCAGGCTCCAAGTAATGCACCCATTACAAATCGAACTCCGAGGCATTCCTTTTCGTCAAAGAACAAATTTATTTAGATACATCATCTTGGTGCTACTGGTGAAAAGCCAGTACTAAAGTTCCCGGGCTTTTCACCCCAATATAAGTTTCAGTTTCTCAAGTTTCCAAAACAATTGTCATATTGTCCAACCAAGATGGGAGCTGGTTGCTCGGCGACAACTCTCCTCCGCCTCCTCCGGTCAGCCAGACATTGGAATGTGGTTGACTCATCAGTTAGGAATGCTGTTTAGACTGAAGGCTCCATTCCCCCTTCAGCTCCAAACTGTGTCAAGCTGAATACAGGTCAGAGTGCCCAAGGATACAAACAATCCCACACCCCAATCAAATTTAGGCTTGACTTCTGGATTTCTTCTTTTACTTGGATTCATAAGGACATTCATACTGGGACACACACACACACACACACACACACACACGCCTCCAAAATTGGTTGAGCTCCTTTCAACCTGATAGGTGCTTCTCTTATTTTAAAAGTCATTTGTAGGAGAAGGACAGGCAGAGCCTAGGGGCAGAGTCAGGAGAGGAATCAGCCTGGAGTCATTAGGTTCCCACAAGTGGTTTAAGCTCAATCTTTCTTGAATTCCATAGACTCTTATCTAGCGCCAGTTTAATGCTGACCATTTGTTGACTAGGGGCGCAGTGGGGGAGCAATTAAGATGCTGGGCTCTTCGACAAAAAGGTTGGCAGTTTGAGACCCAAGCACTGTGTGGCGGGGTGAGCTCTTGTTCTTGTCCCAGCTCCTGCCTACCTAGCAGTTAGAAATCATGCAAATGCAAGCAGATAAATAGGTACCACTTCAGTGGGAAGGTAACAGCATTCTGTGCACCTCAGCATATAGTCATGCTGGCCACATGACCACAGAAGTGTCTTTGGACAACACTGGCTCCCTTGGCTAGGAAATGGAGATGAGCCACACACACACCCCAGGGTCAGATACAACTGGATAGGGGAAGTCTTTACCTTTGAATAATTGACTAGATTTTTGTGTACAGACATGGGCAATAAATCATCTTAACTGGAACTTAATGTGTGGTCCTGATGACACATCTGTTTGTTAGACATGATGCACTTTTGAAGATGGCATTGCTATGTAGACCATAAGTCCATTAGCTTCATTAGAATTTATAATTGAATTTACTACCAAATAAATATCCATGGAGTGGCATCATGGAAAGGTTTTCGGTATCTTGTGCTCCAGTTATATTGGCATTTATTGAAGAACTATCTTCTCCTATTGGGTTAAAAGAAATTAGAACCTGTCCATGTAGCATGTTGATATCCATGTAGTATATTTATGTCCATGTAGTACAAATGCTACTGAGACCATCACACAGGTGTTTTTACATTGCCCCCATTACCAATTAGTTGTGAAACTTCATTCTTGCTTTTTTGAAATGTTATATGTTTTTCTTGATTTTATCACATAAGAAACCATTTATTATTAATCAGATTTGTATGCTAGTACATACAACATTGCTAGATTTTACCAACAAACAGATAATTAAACACCCACGGCATGGGTAAACTATGGCAATTTTTTTCTCGTTTTAATCTTTATCTGTTTTTGCATCCTTTTTGAGGCTTCCAAAGGCCTTTAGTCTATAAACTTAGTGTTAATAGTAAGAATTTTTATAGAGATTTTAGTATTTAATATAATAGTATGTTAGAAATTTTAATTTTTAGTTATTTTTTAATTTGTGTTTTAGTGTTATTATTGAAGCAGGTATAATTTTTCCTGATTGTATTTTATGCTGCTCTATGACTGAAATTCATAATTTGATTTTATTTCTTGTAAGATATTGTTGATTTCTATGCTTATTTTGTTTAATACTACATATACCTTTCAGTGCTTCTTTGGGCCAAGAATGAGAATACTATGTACCTACAAAAGTCCCCAAATCTGAGAACATAGCACAAAACACTCGTAAGACAAGGAACCCTGTGTTTGTTAGACTGTTGGTTTTGAAACTGATTACAAGCGGAATGTTATATAGTTCTTCCAAATTTTAACATTGCTTTTTGATTGCCAATCAGTTTTACCCATATTGTTATACAACGTGAAACAGAAGTGCTGTAGCTTTTATGGTTAAAAAAAAAGTGTTAAAACTCATTTAATTAAAGGAGAACTGTTTTGTTTGCTGCAGGATGCTGACCTGTTTCAGAATTAAATTCTAAGACTGGATATGTAGAAAACGGTAAATGAAGCCAGCAGATATAATAGGGACTATGCCCTGCACCGTTTTGCATGTAAAGTAAGATAAACATTTACTGTATAACTCAAATAGGGCTATGGATAATCTTCCAAAGTCAGAATGACCATTACATAAGTTCCAGTCCTGGAATAAAATTGTCTGTCTTCTGGAGTGTTTTTTCTTGAATGCTGAACATAATGGAATATTCTATTCCACTTTCAAGATATCTGACATCCCACAACTGACTGCTTTGCTTTTAATTTCTTTTCCGGCCATTGCTACATAAACACTGAAGGTTATATAAGTGTAGCAAAAGAGCTATTCACATTTCTTTAAACAGCAGTCCCCTAGTCAGTCATGTGTGTTGGGAAAAACAGAACAGGGCTACCCTAGAATGTTATTATCTAGAATGGTATTACAACTTGTTAATAATATTTTTAATCTCTCTGTAAAACAGTATCTGTGTGTAATTGATTACACTGCTGCTTCAAATTCAGCATCCAAAATTCCCTTTGTGGCTCAAGACTTGCCCAGGCAGTCTTACAAAACAAACAGAAACACCCCTACACAATATGGAGGATTTTTTGTCCTTCAAGGAACTATTTCATGACAGTAAAATAGATAATCTAATTAATTATTGAATGATATTACCTAAAGAAAAAGAAAGCAGCCATCCCTCACCCAAAAATTAAATTAATATAAATCACTGAAATATATTACATATATTGTCTCTTCTAGTAAAGTATTTTTAATAGTAAAGAGCTGTGGTGGCGCAGTGGTTAGAATGTAGTAGGCTACTTCTGCTGACTGCCAGCTGCCAGCAGTTCACCAGTTCAATTCCCACTGGCTCAAGGTTGACTCAGCCTTCCATCCTTCTGAGGTTGGTAAAATGAGGACCCAGATTGTTGGGGGCAATATGCTGACTGTGTAAACTGCTTAGAGAGGGCTGTAAAAGCACTGTGAAGTGGTATATAAGTCTAAGTGCTATTGCTATTTTGAAATCTATGTCAAAAAAGCAGTATTGTTTATTTATTTTTATTGCTTTTAAAATGACAAAAAAAAAATTCCAAAATAATTGTGGTAAAAATACATACATTGCCAAAGAAAAGAAAAAAACCACACAGATAGAAGGTGGGTTTTTTTTTTAAATAAAATGATGTATCTGCTTGATGCCAGATAGACTTGCGAAAATGTATAAAGGGATTTCTAATAAGTGCTGGAAATGTAGTCAAAATCCAGATTCATTTTATCATATGTAGTGGTCTTGGAAATATGTGAAAACATACTGGACAAACATAACAGTGACAATGCAAAAATATTTAAGATACAAATATTAATGAAACCTGAAAGTGCTTTGTAAAAAAGTGAAAGAATAAAACAAAGAAAAAATATGAAATATCATTTTAACAGTAAATAGGTACCATTCCGCATATGCTTATCTAATGCAAGTATTGTTCAAGTACATATATATTTCTAATGCATGTCTATAACCTTATTTAACTACTGTATTTTGTATAAATGAGTCCCATATTCTTGTCCATAGAAAGTCTGGGTTAATAGGCAATAGGCAATAGACAAATGACTAGGGCAATCAGTTCTTCAATCCGTTGAATGAAAGGGGCCATACATTTATCTTTCCAATGCTACAATATCAGTCTTTTGGGCATAGTAAAGGCACAGAGAATCCATTTATGTTACCCAGTTGCCAAATTCCATGTACTCTAAATTCAATTACAAATTTAACTTTAACTCTATTCAAGTAACCTAATGTTGTCTACTGCTTGCCTAGTTCTTATAAACCTGCTTGATCATTCTTAATGATAAACGGTATCACTTGCTGTACTCTATTTGCTGACACTACTTTTACTATGCTTGTATCATCATTAATCAATGAGATTGGATGATAATTAGCACATTGAGTGTGATATTTTCCTCATTTTAGTGTTACTGTAATATAAGCTGATTAAATTCTTCGATAAGATTCCCTTATCAAATATCTCATCATATAATGGACAAAGTTTTGGCACCAAAAGATTTCTAAATGTTTTATATCATTCAATAGGGAATCCATCCAATCCTGGTGTTTTGCTACTTACCATTTTTAAAATTATATGTTTAATCGCTATCTCATATAGAGGAGCAAATAAGAGTAGTTTTTGTGTATCATCCAAATGTGGTAGGGTTGACTTTATTTAAACAGTCCTTTATATCTTCATTCTCTGATTCTCTGATCTGCTATATAAATATTGACAATTTATATCCATTGAAGTTTTATATATTTCATCTCTCACTACTAATAATTGGAACAATTCTCCTATCTTTCTTTTAAGTGATTAGTCAAGATCTTACAACTTCTTTCATCATTTTTTTTTAGTATCTCTGTTGCAAATATGTTAGCATAACTGTCTGCTGTGATGTTATGGTAACTTTATATTTCTTTTTCTGCATTTCTTAGAACAAAATCATAGATCAGCATCTAACCTTCTGTGTCCATAAAATTTTCAATTCATCTTTCAATTTTTAAAATTATTTCTATTATCTTTAATCGTATGATGTATACAGTAATTCAACCGTGGATATATATTTTATGCCTCCCTTTGAAAAATGCAGGTACTCGATGTTTCAGAATTCACATCAAATCCACATTTGTTGCACAAATTCTTTATCAGTCAATAGGGAAACATTGAAATACCAATTTCTCGATAGCTTAACTAGTTTCTGAAACACACATTTCGAGGCACTATGATCAGGTACATAACAAACAATGTCATTTTTGATTGGCAGGTAAAACAGCCTTTTCAAAAATTGCTAACTTACATATTTCTTGAATCCAGTCCTCAATGACTAGAGTAGTAGCACTCTCAGCATAATTCTCCCAACTCTTGTCCTTGTCCATATTACCAAAGTTCCAAACCAATATTTATTTATTTTTAACTTCTTACAGTTTTATGTCACCCATCTCCCCTATAAGATGGCTCTGCGCAGCTTACAGTTATAACATAGCTGGCAAAACCAAATCTTATGATTTAATATACCCTCAAGTTTTGTACATCGCCAATAAAGAAAATCTATACTCCCTCTTTACTGATGCTTCCTTTGGGATATCCAATAAACTCAGAATAACATCATTTGAAAAATTAATTTTAAACAGTGCAATTTATGCATAAATTCAATTCATAAATGCAATGGAATATATGCATAAATATGCAATTATGCATATATTTCACTGAGGATACTGCCATGTATGCATGAGCATGATTAGTTGTACATGATTACATCCAGATAATAGATAGATAGATAGATAGATAGATAGATAGATAGATAGATAGATAGATAGATAGATAGATAGATATAGATGATAAAGAGACAGAAAGAAAGAGAGAAAGAGAAACAGAGAGATGTACCTATTGTATATATATGCAAGACAGACAGACAGAGAGAGAGAGACAGATAGACAGACAGACAGACAGATAGATCTATCTCATGGTCATAGGATGGTGTTAGCTCCAAATATGGAAAGATCATCTGGCAGGATAATGGAATTTTCCAGTGTCATGAGCTACAAGAACTCCACATTCCCAAAGTCTTGCATCATAATTTATCAAAAATGAAGCCAAACTAATTTTTGTTTCCCCTGTGAGCCAGCTTCCTTCTTCATTATATGTTGGCTATGGTGCAGTTTGACACAAGGACAGGTGTACTGACTTTGTAAAAGAGGCATAGCTAAATTCCTTGAATCCCATTAACCGAAGCAACAAAAAATATGAAATTCCTCTTCACCAATGAAATAAATAGGATTTTAACAAACAATGCTTTTGCTTGTTAATTCAGTTACGTTTTTGGGATTTTAGCTGGAAATACCCACTATTGATTGTAATCTCTCTTCATTAAGTGTTAATCTTCCCCTTGCAAACATAAATGTAGGCTTTAATTATAAAACTTGATTAGGTGCTGGAAGAGTACCTGATAGAACTAAAATGTTTAAAAGATTATCGGGTGATAGAGGACATTAGATATTTGTTTGTTTTTTTCATATGACCTTGTCAGGTTGACATTTTCTACTGGTCAGTATGCTTGGAGTGATTATTTAATTGCTGAACAGACTAAACATGTTTACCCAAGCCCCTCTTGTATGGTTTGGTAAAGGGGTGATGCAAGATACGGAGGGGTGTATGTGATACTTGCTCTAAGTAAGGCAAGTTAATGTTGTTTAATGTATTTTTAAACAAAAATGAAAATCAGTGTGATATCACTTTAGCTGATTTTCCTGATGTTTGGCCTGTCTTAGTTTTAGATTAATTTAATTTGCGTTATTGCTTTATTACATATTATAATTGTTCACAGTTTTTTTTTCTATTTGTATCATCTCCCCTTGATGGTTCAGACTTATCAAATAAATACAAAATGATGGGCAAACACCTTTTGGTGGGTTAATTTATGTTGTGGATTATGCAGATGAAAATAAGCCCCAAATATATAGATTCATTTATTTCCAAGGTCTAAGGTTAAATTTCAAGAGCAATTAAACTAATGATTGCGACAAACAACTCAGTACATTATAATCAAAGAGTGAATCAGTCATTTTCAAGGAAATAAAGTACATGCATGCCTATATATGTGTGTGTGTGTGTGTGTGTGTGTGTGTGTGTGTGTGTGGTATAACCTTGCAGTAGACATCAGAAAACAAGTCAGAATGTAGGTTAAAGGTCAATGAATCTTGCATCAAATAATTACATCTGATCTGATCCTTTTCAAAACTAGAGTTAATGCCTATTTTAAAGCAATCATTGAAAAACTAAATATAATTGTTCAATAAAGTGGTGACTCCTAAAGGCATAAAAAATTGTCCTAGATGAGTCCATTTAACTATCCATCATATATGTAGAAGTGTGGTGGCTCACAGGGTTAGGATGCTGGGTTGACAATTTGCAAGCCCGTGCTCGAGACCCGAATGGTGCTGCGTGGTGGGGTGAGCTCCTGTTATTTGCTCCAGCTTCTGCCAACCTAACAGTTTGAAAGCCTACAAATGTGAGTAAATAAATAGGTACCACTTTGGTGGGCTCATTAACGGGGACATGAAAAGAGCCCCATCTGGGCATCCCCTGAGCTACGATGATGTCATGGCCGATCCTTTCACCACTGAAGCCCTTCGGAGCTTCCAACATGGAAGTGTAGAATCGATCATATATGCTGATTGGCAACAGCAGCTCAAGATTTCTGAGAGCAATCCTTTCCAGTACTACCAGGACAAATCTGGAACCTTTTATATGCAAAGCTTGCATTATGTCAGGGAGTTGCCTCTTTTCTAAAACAGATTTGTGGAATAAACAGTTGTTTTAAAAATCTAAATCATTTCTAATTCGGCTATTTAACAAACAGAAGAACATTTTTATGAAGTAAACTCTATTTAGGTTTTATGAAACCCAGAAGTTTTTTTTTAAGCAGTTTTCATTCAAGAGTGGATCTAAGGGATCATTTAACACTATGAAAATTTCTCACCCCAGTCAGAAAAATGTGCTACCAGTGGTAGAAGGAGTTGGCATCAGGCTATTATAAATATCTGAAGCGGGGGGGGGGCAATGTGTTCTGAAGCATAAAAAAACATCATTTTGGATAGAAATCCTGTACAAAATCCTGAGATACCAGGAAGATTTAGCAGTGCTGACTCTGCCGTTATTTATCAGCACTGTGGATGTGACTTAAAAGGGGTATCAGTGTTAAACCAAAGTGAGATTGAAACCAGCATCTGCCTGTTCTGCCTGTTTTTCCGTTTCTTTATCAAGAAAGTTATAAAGAAGCTGCTTTATCTGAAGTCTGTAGATTTCTTGCAAAGCAGCAAGAAATGCTTTACCTTAGTTTATTATAAGATTCAGAACCCCAGAACTTTGCTCCAAGCATACTTGTTGGCTGCAACCTTTGCTCAGGGTAGTAAATGTCTTTGCCGCGTGGCAGTGAGCTATTAAGGTAGGAATGGAACAAAGATCGTTTTGCAGTTACTCATACCAAAACTCCCTCTAAACAAGAAAGGATTTACATACAATGTTATTATCTCCAGCCTAGTTAGCATCCTGATACACTAAAGAATGATAGCCTTACCTATTTACCAGTATTGCTGAAATGTGCATAAAAACAAATTTGAGTTTGATACCTATTATAAAATGAAGTCATTCAAAACAAGATCTGACAGCTTCCTTACTACTGATTTCTTGAGAGTCTCAGCAGTTTATTAGCAATGGCTTTCAGTTAATTTTCGTTTTCCTTTGTCACAATTAATAATTTAAAGGGGAGTTTCTTAAGCTCTACAATTAGGTTAAATGAGACCTGTGTATACTTAAGGAAATACCTTAAGTAGTAGAGAAATACTGTGGATTCAAGATATGGCATGGTCTGGAAATAAATTATTCCCTCGACAAAGTAGAGAATCATAATATCAGATTCATCCTTTGTGTGGCATTAAATATTACAAGAAGAAAATTAAACTATATACTCTGCAAGCAAAGATGAAGAAACTGTCAGCAAAAACAAAACCAGAGCTGACTCATAATTGATTGATTAAGTTGATGTCACCTCTTAGCAACCACATACATGTATTTTCTTCATGATGATCTGTCCCTAACCTGCATTCAGGTCTTTCAACAGTGTACTCCTTGCCACTGTAATTGAGTCCTTCGACCTTGCTGCTAGTGATTCTCTTCTCTTTCCTTCCACTTTCCCCAACTTTACAAACTTCTCCAGAAGTGAGGTCTTCGCATTATGTGTCTGAAGTAGAATAATTAGAGCCTGATCATTTCTGCCTTGAGTGAGAACTCTGGGTTCATCTTTGATGATCCATTTTTTTGTTTTTATGGCTGTTCAATGGAATTCTCAGAAGCTTTCTCCAACACTTATAACTCCTATCTAACCCTTGCAAAATTAAAGCTAATTTAAAGAGAACAAATAATCAGACCAGCAAGATACAATTTCAACAACATTCCATTAGATTATAGTGAAGATTTAGATTCTTTTTCCTATAGTGATATTATTAAAAATTACGATTACAACAATAAAAATTAATATAAAGTATAATAAAAGAATAAAAAGAAAAATAGAAGGTGCAGAAAAGAAAAAAATAGAGAAATAGAAAAGAATCAAAAATAAGAATATAGTAATTAAAAATAAATAAATATATAAAGAAAAAACTTCCGCCTTCATCACAACAACTATAAACAATTTTAGTCACTTATTTGTTTCTTAAAATACACCAAACAATTTCTTCTTTCCATAACCTATCTCTTATATATAAACAAATCCTTAAAGCCTCGTCATTTCAGTCCTGATGTCAGCAAAAGTCCATTAAGGATTCCCAAAAATAACAACATATCTATTTTAACATTGATCATGTAAACCAACTTTATATTCCTTCCTTTTATTTCTAGCAATTTTGATTCTTAATGCCTTCAAATAATGTCCCAGAACTTACTTTTCTTTTCTTTTTTCTGCCTTCTCACAAAATTTTTCAAAGCTTTAAGAAGCTTTTATTAATTATTAAGTTATCAATTGCTTTCTTTAGTATGTCATTTTTGTAGCCTGACATTTTTAAATTCACTTTCAAATCAGTCTCAATTTTGTCAGGTAAAAAACTTGTTTCTCTTCCGTAGGATCTTTTAAACACAGTGTATCCATAGAGGCAGATATTATTAAAAACAACTTCTGAGCCCATTAATTAAAAATATCTTTCAATATTTCCAATATTAAAATATTTTGCTTCATTCTATATTTCTAAGTCAAATTCTTTAATTGTAATCATTAGGTCCTTCTAGTTCCCACTAGTGCCCAATTTTTAATGTCTTACCTTAATAACAATTAGATTTAGATTTAATTGATTAGTTCCTCTGAACTGAAATTCATGATAATGCCAAAAATGAAGCAAATAAAAAATATTCAAAATGCAAAAAAAAAAAATTGTATGTGATGCTGAAAATAGATAAAGAAAGAAATCTAAAGCAACAGAGACAGAGGAACAATAGCCAAGGACTGGAAAATACCCATTTATATTTCAAAATGAAAAAAGGCTGAGTTAAAGATTGTCCAAACTATCAGACAACTGTGATTATCTTAAAATCCAGTAAAATAATTCTTAAGATTTTGCAGTTCGGATTTCAACAATATAAGGAGCCAGAACTGCCAGATGCGCAGTCTGGATTCAGAAGAGGCAGAGGAACCAAGAACCGTTTTGCTAACATCTGAACAATAGTGGAAAAGACAGGAATTTAAAAATTATTTTCCCTTTATTGTTTACATTAAGGCTTTTTCAATACATTGGCCACAACAAATTACAGATAATTAATATAAATATGGATGTTCTGGTTCATTACAACTGTGTTCTGGCGAATATGTTTAATAACAAGGAAACAACATTTAGAATGGAATACAGATAAATTAAATGGCTCGTGAGTGATAGTTGTAGACTATCACTTAATTGATATGCGAAATGCATAAAATTGAATTATAATTGCTTAGGAAAAACCTCAGGTATCTCAGATATGATGAGGATACCAGGTTAATTGCTGAAGGTCAGAGACATAAGGAAACTGTTGCTAAGAATGATGTCAGCGTTCCAAGTAATGCACCCATAGAAAGCAGAACTCTGAGGCAGGGAATTCCTCAAAGAACAATTTATTGGATACATCATATTGGCACAATACACAATGCCAACCCATCATAAACAGCTATAAAAGAAGCTGTAGTAACAGAGTTTATCTTCTTATATTCAAAATTTTATAGGATGTTGATTACATCCCTGAAATAAAGAGGCACTGCTACTTGAGGAAAAGAAAAAACTACGATCCAGATAAAATATTAAAGAGCAAGGACGTCACACTGACAACAAAGATAAATGGCCATAGTTTTCAGTATTGTATAGCAACATAAACCCGTGAAAGCTACACCATCAGAAAGGCTAATAAAGAAACATTGAAGAAAAATTGCCTTTGAATTGTGGTGCTGGAGAAAATTGTCAGGAATATTTGAGACCGTAAGCAGAACAATTGTTCAGTACTAGGTGAAGTAAACAAACTGTTCAGTAAAAGCACTAAACTTAGATATTTTGGACACATAATACAAAGGCAGGAGTCAACAGAGAAAGCCCTCATGCTCAGAAGAATCAAAGGCAATAGAGAAAGATAGGGAAGACAAGGAGCCTAGATATTATCACTGATAATAGTAGGCAACTAGACAATCCTGGTGAAATAAATGACCACAAAAATATTACTATGACTGAAACATCTATAAAAATCCAAACAATTTCTTCTTCTTTTTCTAATTAACAAAATAATGGATGCAAATCTTTCTTCTCCCACAAAGTCTGCCCCTTTGTCAACCTCAACTAACAATTTAAACTCCTAATTGAATCAGGTTGCCTGCCAGAACAAATGGTGTTTGGATTAGGCATACAGTATACAGCTTAATCTTGTCCTTTCGGTCACCATTTCAGTCTTCCTTTATTTTGGCACTCTGTGGCAATTTACCATTCCATAGCTAACTTTTGAAAGCAGGTATTCCATTTCAGGCCATGCTGCAATTCTGCAGTACACCTCATCAGAATGTTGTGCTTTTCAACCTGAGTTCAACCTACATATACAGAATATACATACTAAAATCAAACTACGAAGCCTTCAGTCTGACATATATAAATTACAGAGTCAATAGGTTTGATTTTTTTTTTTAGATTTGCATAGGATTGCACTACAGATAGTCCTCGACTTATGAGCACAATTGAGCCCAAAATTTGTTGCTAAGTGAGACAGTTATTAAATCAGTTTTGCCCCATTTTGCAACCTTTCTTGCCACAGTTGTTAAGTTAATCACTGCAGTTGTTAAGTGAGTAACACAGCTGTTAAGTGAATCTGGCTTCCTCATTGACTTTGCTTGTCAGTAGGTCACAAAATGTAATCAGATGACGCCGGGACACTGCAAGTGTCATAAACATGATCCCAGTTGCCAAGCATCTGAATTTTGACCACGTGGCCACAGGGATGCTGCAATGGTCGTAAGTGTGAAAAACAAAGTAAGTCACCTTTTTCAGTGCCATTGTAACTTTGAAAGGTCACTAAATGAATGGTTGTAAATCGAGGATTAGCTGTATATTGTACATCTGCAAGCCTTTTCATGCTTAAATGAGACTGTTCCATTGAACTTGGTACGATCTGGATAGAAAGGGACCTCATGTCTTCCCATTTTCCCACAAATGTTTAACACACATAGGAAGCATCAATCACCTTTTTATTACAAAATCACCATGACTTTGCTGAATAAGTAAATATAGATGAAATTGATTTTGTTAACTGATTACAAAGACAATTGTGGGATGTCTACTTATCTCCTTTATTGACTTAACCATAATTAGACTTTTCTATAAAAAGTAGTAACTATGTATTGAAGATATAGTTAAAATGGGATTCAAATACTATCACAATAGTACAATTTATATATAAAAGGACTTAATCATGCTATTGGTCTATCAGAGAGCGTTATCATTGACTCACATTTGAGGTCTTTCAAATTGAGATCTTGAACTGTAGATAGGGGGACTTCACCACTAGCAGTGCTGGGCAGTGTAGTTACAGGGCTGTGAAAGAAGTCAGATAATTTTGCTAAATTAAAAATGTGACAAATTAATGAATCCTCTGTAGCTAATGAGCAACCTAATTTCAGTCATTTCCTACATAATAGATAATAGGTGTTGATTTTTTTGCACATGAATTAATATGTTGCTTAATTCTTAAATGACATTAGGCAATTTGTAAATATAATAGAAACACGGCTGTTTTTGGAAGTTATGAGTACTTGTGTAACTCTTCAAACATTGAGAAATAGATTGTGATGACACATGTAGAAAGTTTTTAGGACTCAAGTTAATCCTAGTCATATCTAGGATTCATATATATTTAAATGGGAATCATTTAAGTAATGTTAACAATGCATTTAAAAACAAAAAAACCCAAAACAATGGCCACTGCCTTCCATCTCCACTATGACTGCAGACTAAGGAATGAATAAAAATAGTGTAGCCTTCCAACATATACCCAAAACCAACGTTTTTCCTTGTTCTTCCTAATCATCTTCTGTGTCCCATTAGCTAGCGCTCATTTCTTCAGTTGCCCAGAATTCTGAAACTCCCCAGTATGAAAATGAATTACTTAATTTTAATGTATGGAAAATAATTGATGAATGGGATAATTAAATTGAAGGATTTTGACATCTGGTCTGAGTAGGAATTCGAAAATTAAAGTAGCTCATTCATCTGTCTATGCTTTGTTTTTGGATTATTGCTTTGTCCAGTTATTGTCCAAACCAATTTTATGAATTTAGAGTTATTTGGATGGGAAATAGTTGGGTAGATTTAGATTTAGATGATGATGATGATGATAATTTATTTTTATAATATGAGAGGAGGGGATAGATTTGTGTCATGGGTAGCCTGTGTCCCACATCTTTCAAGTGCTTGACACCATTTATCAATAGCAATAGCAATAGCAGTTAGACTTATATACCGCTTCATAGTGCTTTACAGCCCTCTCTAAGCGGTTCACAGAGTCAGCATATTGCCCCCAACAATCTGGGTCCTCATTTTACCCACCTCAGAAGGATGGAAGGCTGAGTCAACCTTGAGCCGGTGAGATTTGAACCGCCGAACTGCAGCTAGCAGTCAGCTGAAGTAGCCTGCAGTGCTGCACTCTAACCACTGCGCCACCTTGGCTCATTTCTAATTTCAGCCCTGCCTGGGTCCTTCCCTTGATCTGGAGACCCACAAAGAGCTATGGAAAGGAACTGGAGGATTGTGTAATAAATGTGTCCAAACATAGATCCGATGACCTGTTCCATTTAGAAATAGTTCACTTTTGACCTCACAGATATTTTCACCTTTAATGTGGAATTACACAGACTGAGGGGGAAAAAGTTATCCCCAAATCTTTCCAGCTGAAACAACTGAAGCCCATAAAGTCAGCTGCATGCCTGATCCCTCCTCTGAAATCAAGAGATCAAATGCCCTTCGTTTTCTCAGAAATCCCTCTGCATTTACCATAGCTTAATCATGTGTAATCATAAGGTAGATTAATACCAGAAATATCCTTACTTTTTAGGTTTGAGTATTTAACCACCCCAGAATCACATCATTCTTTTCCCCTTGACATTTAATAAAACCATGTTTTTGATCAAGATTCAATTTAAATATGGCCCTGTAAAAAGTAATAATACATTCTGTTTCTGTGGGAAAGTAGAAAATGTTTCTTTTGCAATGCCATTGTCATGTCCAAGATCAACAAAGCAAAGCAAACAAGAATGACAAGCAATTACCAAGTGCTGATTTTATACAGTACTTTTATACAGTATGAAGAAGTAAAACAGAAATTGTAAGATTATGGCTAAAGAAGAGGCATTTGGTTATGTTCTCATGTGCCTCTACTCATTTTTATGGCATTAAATGAAACATGGTTTAAGTGAATTCAAAATACTGGTACCATATGGAGCTTTTTAGTGCAATTTTTGTGTGTGTGTATAAACTTGTTGTCCATCATCATCTATTGATTCTGATTATGCACCTTTTTAAAGTCTCTCAAAACAATCAAATCTTTTCCCATCCTTTTTTTTAATCGTATCTTTGAGCTTTGTTTTTATGATAAAGTGTTTTGCTCTGTGATGATAAACAAGCCATGCACAGCAGTGCATTTCTAACAAGAGTTTCACTAAAGGAGGGGGGGGAAGCTGTCTGCTCAGCTATATCTTATCCTGGGCCAAAAATCCTCTGTCCTGCCCTTAGTGAAGATATAAGGGTGCCCATAAAGTACAGGTTTACACTGATAGACAAGACTATAAAAAATGTAACCCTCTGGCCCATGCTACTTCACTGCCATTGAGCAGGTGAAATAGTTCTTTTGTGTGGCTGTTGTAAGCCTTCTTAACAAGAATGGGATCAAATAAGTGTCAGACCTGCCTCAGCTTGAAACTCTAAGTAAGAGCGATCTATTTATTGAGAAAGGTGTGGTTTACATAGCCAGAACTGAGAATCACGTGCCAAAATCCCCAAGTCTAACTTTTCCCTTGCTTGGTTGCCTCCCATCACTGGGCCCCCATGTCCAATCAAATTCAAACAAGATGTTTTCATAACGGTCACTTCAGCTGTAGCAGTTGCATTCCATTCCCAGCTGGTTGTTCTTGAAGCCTGTAGGCTCCTGAAGTCCTTTCCCAAAAGAGAAATACCATCTGCACCATTCAGTTAACTTATATTCTATACATAATTCAGACACACGCTCTAGAACCATAAATTGTGGGCTGGTGAACAACGCAGGAGACCACCAAGGTTTCCTCTCATGAGTATCACTATTCAAAACTTGGTTGTATAAAAATCTGGGCACTTGGGGTCCAATTAATTGGGATGCCCAAAGTTACCTATAGCCTCCAGCTCATCCTTGTTTTTAGAATATGGGTTTGCTTATTCAGGTGGTCCCAGCTATCTTTATCAGAACATGCATGTTAAGGTGGCAATGTCAGAAAAAGAATACATAAACATCCCCCCTCTCCAGTTTTAAAGCCAAGTCGTATGAAGTGAAATTGGGTGTGGCTGTCTTTCAAGAATCACATTGACTCTGCCTGAGCTGACATGCTACTAGTTAGATATGGTTTGTGAGATGTGCTTTGAGGTAAATGCAGGTTAACCCTTCTCTCACACCTTAGGATCAGGGCAAGACATAACTGGAGAGAAGTAGAGCCATATGATAAAACTTCTCCTTCCCAAGGCTCAGAGATCACAATATTCTTCTGCTATGTGGGCAAATGTATATGGTGTTAAACTCCTTAGCATAAGTAGAGGGAAGTATCTGGTAATTATGGGAAGTACATATGTTAGAATAGACAATAAGGATACTGTTACATCATTCTAGGCAGTCATAGTCCACACGAGAATATATAACCAACATTACCCCCACACCAGGGGTGAAATTCAGCAGGTTCTGACAGGTTCTGGAGAACCAGTAGTGGAAATTTTGAGTAGTTCAGAGAACCGGCAAATACCACCTCTGGCTGGCCCCAGAGTGGGGTGGGAATGGAGATTTTGCAATATCCTTCCCCTGCCACACTCACCAAGCCACGCCCACAGAACCGGTAGGGAAAAATTTTGAATTTCACCCCTGCCCCACACAGTGCCAAGAGGAAAGTAGATTGAACTATCAATTACTGATATACAGGGCAAGGAATTAGTGAGCAGCTCTTATCTTATAGCAGTGAATTATCTTTTAGAAGAAAGTCTCATGACAATTTGATAGACCCGTAGATGGACATTCTGTTAGGCCAGAATAAATGATGCTTTACTGATGGATTTGCTGCCAGTCTGCCTATACCATGTATTGAATGAGAACTTTCTATTCTGTTATAGGATTCTTTAATAACGATCCCAGGAACCATTCCCTTCTGACAATTTATTTGTTACTAAAATCATACCTTAGAATTTAATATTAGGCCAAATGCTCGAAGGTTTCACTCCTAGTAGGAAGCCATGAAAACTCCTGTGCAAGATTCCTGTTATCCTAATACTCCTTTATGTAGTTTTGAGGAAAAGACGTGCTTATTTAAGAAAGCTGCATATAACAATGGTGGGACTATTTAGAAGTTCTAAAGATATTAAATATTTTAAAATAACCAAATGTCACTCGATTATAGCTTTAGTATTTACTATACAACCCCT
Organism: Thermophis baileyi; assembly: GCA_003457575.1. Classification (NCBI taxonomy): domain Eukaryota; kingdom Metazoa; phylum Chordata; class Lepidosauria; order Squamata; family Dipsadidae; genus Thermophis; species Thermophis baileyi. Next base: position 438,200 of record QLTV01004267.1, on the reverse strand, counting down.
TCCGGTTGAGTCATTGTTTCAGATATATTTCCTTAACTAAACAGAGAAACAGAACGACAACAGATGGGCAAAAAAGCAGTGGGGGTGACTTCAGATTTCCTGCCAGCTTCCCCACTGAATTTCTTTGTAGGAAACTGGCAGGGAGCATCAGAAATCTTCCTTTCTTCCCTCCCTCCTTTCCCTTCTCAGGAGGCAGGTAAGTGGCTGCTGCTGGGTGGGTGTGGGTGGGTGGGAGCAAGGGATTGTGAGATCTTCTGAAAATGAAGCTCACATGACTGCGGCAGCATCCCAGCAGCTGTCAATAACATTGACAGACACAACTTTCCCGAATTTCATTCCCTCAGGAGTCATGGGTCCTGGATTTGGGGCACGTTCCATAAGTTAGCCCACTTGAGATACCTTGGCTCAAAAATGGTTGCCCTATGATGCATTATTTTTCCCAGTTAAAAGTTGTGGCAATGGGAGTTTTAGTAGTATATAGATAAATAGCTGAGTATATTGCTTTTTTATATGTGATTAAGCGATGAGAACTGGTACATACAGGCTACATTGTATAATGCAAAGTAATTTTTGTCATTATATATTGTTGCTGTCAATTTGGGGTAATAAGCCATCATAGTGGCATTTCGCTTCCAGAATGTTTTGGGAATTCACACAAATCAGAAGAGAATATTTACGTATCTTGTGCATTTAAACATAGGAGTTTTCAGAAAAAAATATTGTAGCCAAGTTTTACTTGCATTCAAAACAATGGCAACTCTGCAGTAGTTTCATTTCATTCCATTTATTTGCTGTCACAGAGCTTTCTTAAATGATAAGAGTTTCAGAAATATATATATCTTCAGGAAAACAAATAGTTAAGCAGCAGAGATTGCTCAGAGATTGCTCAGTGTGCAAACATGTCTGCAGAATTAATGTTCAACTAAAATAAATTTGTTTTGGTTTCCTTCACAGAATTTTTAGGACAACAAAATGTGCACAGAGGCCTTCCTAGAATTCTGAAAGTCCAGCTTATTAAACTAAAATTCCTAATAATTGTCTCCACTTGTCATTCAATAAGATTTCAGAAGGGGGAAAGGCGAAGGAATTCAAAATATTATGAATATAAGATCTTCTCAAGAAAGTGTGATTTAAAGAGGTATCAACCTCTTGATACCTTTTTAAATGATCAACCAATCATTTAAAGGTTCAACAAATCCATCTTCACTTTGCTTTTGCAGGAAGAAACACAAAGTCCAGGGGGTGGGCATTTTCAGAGTAAACTGACAAATTAGACACCTAGAAGGTATAAGACAGCCCTGAATTAAAGCTATTTGCATGGGATAACTTTTAATCTCTGGGTGAAGACAATAGCTTGAATAGAATATATTGAAAAAGGTTAAGTGGCATATTTTTAAAAATAGAAATCCAAACTAATTATTTTTGTCCAGTAGTTCAGCTTTAAAAATAGAGTTGCATGAACAACATACTGTAACATTCTAATTTTTAACCTCAATTATAGTTGGATGAAAGAGCTCCTTATTTATTTATGAGACTTTATGCTACCTCAATCACAGTCAGCTTTAAGATTTTATAGTAAAAACACTAACAATGAATTGACAGTGTAAAACAATACAGTGATAATTGCAATATACAATTACTATAAATAATTCTGTGCAATAAACCAAACTATCACTATTTATTCACATTCTATACACAGCATAATCCCAAGATTATTTTTGGAATAATCAGGTTTTTAAAAATCTCTGGATTACCACAGTGGAAAGGGTCTTTCTTGATTCTGGCTGTAAATCATTCCATGGGCTAAGATTTTTCAAATTGGTTCCAAAGAGCCATAGGGTTCTGGGAGAATTTTGATAGGGTTCCATGAGACGGTAACAATTTTCACTCAAACACTGTCACTTTTCTATCATTTGACCTTTGCCTCTTGATCAGGCAAAATTCTGAGAATTTTTTGTTTTAAACAGTTTCCACAGCCAGGAAAAGTTTAAAGATTCCTATTAGAGACAAGCCTCTGTGGAGAATTCCCCTTTCATTAAATCTCCCAATATGTGGGAACTATCAAGAGGCATTCTCTGTTTTCATATGATGGATAGACAGATTGAACCCTGAATAAGTCGTACTGAAGGTAACTGGGCTCCAAAACTATATAGAGCTTTATAAGTAATGACCAGCACGTTATATTGGAGTCAGAAACAAACTGACAATCAAATTCTCCTAACAATGGGAACATAGCAGTTTTTTATAACAGCGATGTCAAATGGCAGTAACATGTATGGACAATTACTGTAGTTGTTTGTTACCTGTTGGTCTTTAAGGAATGCTTCATATAAGGCAAACTGCAGGAGGCCAATCAAGATATGATTAGTGTGAGTGATTATGTTCATTACCATTTGTTTAGTGACTGTTTGAAGTTACAAAGGCCCTGAAAAAAGTGACTTGTGACCGTTTTTCACACTTCCAACTGTTGAAGCATCCTCACGGTCGCATGATCAAAATTCACTTGGCAATTGACTCGTATTTATGATGGTTGAATTGTCCTGGGGTCATGTGATCACCTTTTGCAACCTTCTGACAAGCAAACTCAAGAGGAGGTCAGATTCACTTAACAACCGTGTTGCTAACTTAACAACTGCAGTGATTCACTGAACAACTGTGGCAAGAAAGATAGTAAAATGGGGCAAAACTCACTTAACAAATGTCTCACTGAGCAACAGGAATTTTGGGCTCAATTGTGCTCATAAGTCGAGGATTACCTGTAGCATATGAGCCAAATCGAAGCAAAGACTCTACTGGCCATGCCTCCACTTGATCCTCAAGTAAGAGTTATGAGACCGGGAAAGACCCTGTTACATGCCTTCCCTTGTGGAGCAGTACAACCCCTTCCAGAGTCTAAGTCACTAATCTATTTAGTTTTCCAAGAAGGGCTTGGGCCAAGATAAATTTTTAATTGGAAATTTAAAATGGCTCCTACTGTACAGAATGGTTGCTTTCTTTGTTACTTACAGGAAATGGGGGTCATTATAATGAATGATGGCTGAATATCTATAGAAAATCGTATTTTTTTTCCACTGGAGAAATCACTGATCCATCGGTTTGTTTTTTCTTGAAAACGGCATTTTACTGAGTATAAAAATGAATATATTGTAGTTAATGATTGAAGAAACGTTTACTTTGTTTCCCACCTACAGTACCAAAAAAGTTAAAAGCAACTCAAATCAACTTGCGAATATATATGAATGAAAACATAACGTAAGTATTCAATCATTAAAGCACATTTTCAAAACAAGCAGTCAAAATGGTCAAATAAAATTAAACAATAACAAAGTCAAACACTTGTTTTAAAGGAAATACATACTTATATATATATATATATATATATATATATATAGAGAGAGAGAGAGAGAGAGAGAGAGAGAGAGAGAGAGAGAGAGAGAGAGAGAGAAACACAGATAAAGGGGAAGATGACAATTTCCTTGGGGTCAAAAGTTTATTTATTTATTTATTTATTTGCATTTCTATGCCGCCCAACTCCCAAAGGACTCTAACAAGTTCCTAACAAGAACATCGTAGAGATTACAAAGGACAGACTAGGGACTTATATGACTAGGGATGAGATGGGTAAAAAATACATTTTTGTTTAAACATGTCCAGTTATCCATCACTCTGCTAAACAAATAATTCCCTCAACACTGTCAAACTATTTACTAAGTCTGCACTACTATTAATTTTCTCATCGTTCCCATCACCCATTTCCTCCCACTAATGACTGTATGACTGTAACTTTGTTGCTTGTATCCTTACGATTTACATTGACTGGTTCCTAATATGATTTGATTGCTTGTTTGTACCCGGACTATCATTAAGTGTTGTACCTTATGATTCTTGACGAACGTATCTTTTCTTTTATGTACACTGAGAGCATATGCACCAAGACAAATTCCTTGTGTGTTCAATCACACTTGGCCAATAAAAAATGCTATTCTTCTATTCTATTCTATTCTATTCTATTCTATTCTATTCTATTCTATTCTATTCTATTCTATTCTATTCTATTCTATTCTATTCTAATCTATTCTAATCTAATCTAATCTAATCTAATCTATTTATTTATTTTCTAAACCACTGAACTCCAAACCATTCTGGGCAACTTCACAAAGTTAAAAAAAAAAATTCATTAAAAAAAATACCCAAACTTCCATAAAATCTACAATGTCTGAATGCAGCTACTGATCTGTGCCCATACTTTCCTAAAATGAAGAAGGTTCATGAAAATGAACTTAGAGGTCTCTGTAAGTACCATAAAAGCTCATGAGAACTTGTAAATGGATTCAGAAACTGGATGAAAAGAAAAACTTCAAATGCTTGATCCGGTTGTTAAGGCACCAGGCTAGAAATCAAGGAACTGTGAGTTCTAGTCCTGCCTTAGCCATGAAAGCCAGCTGGGTGACCTTAGGCCAGTCACTTTTTCTCAGCCCATCGTACCTCATAGGATTGTTGATGTGAGAAAAATAGGAGGAGGAAGGTGTGTTGGATATGTTTGCAGCCTTGAATTATTTGTAAAAATAATAAAGGCAGGATGCAAACAAATAAATATTGTTGAAAAGAACAGCAAACAAAACTGAACCAGCAGGTTTTCTTTTCGGATTATATCTTCAACAAACCACGTACAGTAGCTGTCAATTAGAAGTCTTTCTCCTTGTTTTTGATTCATCTGTTCCCACCAGTCCTAATAATAATTAGGATCCAATGAGAAATTGAATTCCATGGAATATTTTTTTTTTAGATCCCTACAGCAACTGTTTGCCATGTCAAATATACAGAGCCTGCAACATGCCCAGAATTAAAGCAATGCATTTCAAATGCCCACATTAGGGAATAATTCACTTAAGGATATGAATACTAGAAAATCATATCCAAAAAATCGTCTTCCTAAAGAACAGTTGCTTGAAATAATATGCACATTAAAAATGGCTTTTGTACAAATGCGTACATTAGAAAGCATTTATATAAAAATGCATAGAACTATCAAGGCAAACAGTTTCTGCTAAATTTATAGCCAATAGAATAACATTGAACTTATAATCATTTGGATGAGAAATGTTGCGAAGAAATGAACTGAAAGAATTCTCCATCCCTACCGATAGTCTCAGCAACATAGTCATGTAGATAGGAGCAAGATTAGCCCTTCAGGGCATTTGTTTAATTATCTGCAATATCACCTAAGCTATGCCTGCAAATAATTTTTTGTTAAGTCAAACGCAGCATGCCTACAATTTCATATGCCTGCAAAGGAAATTATGAACCATCTGGTTGGCCACCATATTAGGCTGGTAATTGGCATATGAGCAGAAATTAAATCGATCTGGCCTAAATCGCGTGGTACTGCCTCATTGTTCATTAATAAGCCTAGCCAATAACATAAGTGGTGAACTGATTATGTATATTAAGATCAGCTTGAACTCAGCTTTGACTTGAAAAAAAAATAAATTGCATCAGAAAGCTTTCTGGAAAGCATTGCCATTGGTCTTCCACATCATCGGTAACCTTCAGCTCTGGTGCTTGCTTCAGAGACAATTACTACTCTGCTACTGCCAAAGAATATTCCGTTCTTAAATGACTGTACAGTAAAGCTGCTATTGGCCTTTTGGGTTTGTGCTGAATTTCTATGGTGTGACTGTATGGTAATATTTCTTTAAACAAACCAGTAGGTTCCTGGGTTGTTGTTTTTTTTTGTTTTGTTTTTGGGGTTTTTGTTCTTGTTTGTTCATGCCATCCTTGCTGCACAGGGAATTCAACCCCATTTCTGACACCATGAGTTGTTCATTTATGTCACAATGATACATGAGGTGAATTGAGGGTTTATTAAGTTCAGACTGCCCTGGCTCAAAAAGGAACTTAACATATTGCAGGGAGCACAGCCTAACAGTGGAAGATTGAGTTTTGGGTAAATAGTAAACTCGTGTTTTCTTGTGCAACAGTGGTTCTGCTGTGGTTGAAGGTGTCCATTAAATAAACTCTTCCATTTGGTTTTAAAAATGCTAAAACATTTTGTTTGTTGGAGCAATGGTAAACAAGTCAGGCTGGTATTTTAAGTAATCAGAAACTGTCCCTATGTACTTGACCTCAAACCATTTAGATTACATTGATTATTATGGTCTTGTCACGGCTTCTTCTCTTCTTCTTCATGAAAGGGTATACTTCCTGTCTTCTGAAATGATAAATGGCAGAACTTACTTAACAGCTCTGCCCCTTAGTTTCCAAAACTGACGTGGTATTTGGAATTAACGATCCATAAGATAATTGGCCTCAAGGATCATTTGTAGGACTCTAAACATTCCTACGAAGACAGAATAGCTCAGTGGTTAAAGACGCTGAGCTTGTCAGCTGAAAAGCTGACAGTCTGGGTTCAAGATCCAAGGGCTGTGCAACAGGGTGAGTTCCTGTTACTTGCCTTAGCTCCTGCGAACCTAGCAGTTCGAAAGCATGGTAATGTGAATAGCAATAGCACTTAGACTTATATACCGCTTCACAGTGCTTTACAGCCTCTCTAAGCGGTTTACAGAGTCAGCATATTGCCCCCCAACAATCTGGGCCCTCATTTTACCCACCTCCGAAGGATGGAAGGCTGAGTCAACCTTGAGCCTGGTGAGATTTGAACTGCCAAATTGCAGGCAGCCGGCAGGCAGCAGAAGTAGCCTGCAGTACTGCACTCTAACCACTGCGCCACTGAGGCTCATAATAGATAAATAGGTACCACTTCAGTGGGAATGTAACAGCATTCTATGGTCAATGCTTTGGACAACACTGGCACCCTTGGCTAGGAAACAGAGATGAACACTAGAGTCGGATACCACTGGATAGGGAATGCTTTTATTTTTACCTTTATTTTATACATCCCTATATAGAAGAGCATTGTCACAATTTTTTTTAATAAAAAAAAGACAGGGAAAGAATAAACTTTCTCTGTGTCCTCCACCTGCAATAATCACATAGTTTTAATGTTTGTTTGGGGAAGGCATCATAGCTCAAGGATAAGGACAGATGACTCAGCTTAGTTCTAGAAGGCATTAATTCTGTGTCCAAACATAACCTCGGCTTTCCTCTTCATTTTTTTTAAAAAAAGATGTATATTTCTTTATTATCTTCTCCAAAATACATTCCTGAATGCAAATAAATATATATATTTCTTCACGTGTTTGGAGTGGAAAATTACTGTATTGTAAAATGTGAAGCAGGATGCATTTGGAAGGATAACTGTTTCAATTTGTCAATTTGATTAAAAGATGTGAATACGGTCAAATTGTTTAAAAATGCAGACCAGGTGAATGTTATCCATTCCTATCTGGGGTAGAACTTTGATTTGCATTTGGAAAGCACCTTCTTTGAAATAAACAGAAAGCAAGTGATGGCAAAAGATTTTCCTTTTTCTGTGAATCTGGAGAACAGTGATAAATCAGGAAAGATAATATTGAGTTGGGTAGTAAATAAACGGTCGGGCTTTGTATTTTAATGTTTGCTACAATAAACATATTAAAATACAAAATACATTTATCTAATGCTTAATAGATCAATACTCTTATTTGGAGGGCATTCTAGTCACCCCGTTATAGAGACTGATTACAAAATCTTTGCCCTGATTAAATAACCAGCAATACTTCTTCAGCTATACAAAGGAAACTTATGAACAAGGTCCCAGGTAGTACTGCTTTCCTTGTTCATTTTTATTTATCTTTTCGACCTTTAACCATTTGAATAATTCATGGGAAAAGTGCTGTATATTCAAATTTGCAAGAAGATAAATACTAGATGAACAACTTGAAGAGGAATGATGAATTCTAACAAGCCACAGTGATAGGTTTGATTTAAATGATCTAGTTGTGAATATATACACAGCCTGTCAAATGAAATTTTACTCTTTCACAAATAGGATAATTTTAATTGCCATTAAGATTTGAACATCAAACCAAGATTTTGTCATTAATTATAATAAATCAATTAATGAATAACACACATCTTTAAAAGATATTACAGTATATTTTTCATTTTAATAGATAGCACTTAAGTTCAACATATCATAATTCCCAATATAAAATATAGTCGTTTTTATATGGCAACTTTTCTTTAAAACATTTTATACATATTGCTTATACTATTTAATGCTATTTATTCTTAATACTATCATAATCTCAACAATATCAAATATGCAACTAGACATAATTCCATAAAAATACATCTAATTTATTATTTTATTTTATTTATCCTGATTTTATTTTGTTTTTATAAATAACTTAGGCAAACATACATAACACTCCTTCCTCCTCCTAGTTTTCCAAAATAACAACCCTGTGAGATGGGTTGGGCAGATAGAGAGTGACTGACCCAAGTTAATCTACATTTATATATATATATATATATATATATTTTCTGGTTCATAAAGCACAATCTAAAACTGTCACTATAGTGCAAAATAGAGTGCAATGCAAAACTGTCACTATAGTGCAAAATAGAGTGCAACTGTCACTATAGTGCAAAATAGAGTGCAAATAATTTTTAAGAGCATATCAAATATATAGTTTATTTTAGAAAATATACAGTAAGTATTTGTCACTCCTCATATATGAAATAGTTATGGTTTAATATTCTTGTACATCACAGTATCTCTAGGCTGATACTATTGCTTAAGGCAGTGGTTCAAAATTTACTTTGAAAATAGATAAATACTTTGCTGCAGAATATTCAGAGCCAGGTGTGGTGAGATTATAATCCTATACATTTTTATGGAGAAATTTGTTCCACTATTTTAATGTAAACTTTAAAATAAGCGGGTTAAATTAGAATTCCTTACCACATGAAAACTGAACTGACTACTTATTCTTTTTTGATTAAAAAGGAAGAAGATTGTCTGCAGTTTGGTCTCCCTTTTGTCTTGGATAAATACTTTAAGAGCCGAGGTGGCGCAGTGGTTAGAGTGCAGTACTGCAGGCTACTTCAGCTGACTGTTCAGCAGTTCAGCGGTTCAAATCTCACCGGCTCAAGGTTGACTCAGCCTTCCATCCTTCTGAGGTGGGTAAAATGAGGACCCAGATTGTTGGGGGCAATATGCTGACTCTGTGAACCGCTTAGAGAGTGCTGTAAAGCACTGTAAAGCGGTATATAAGTCTAAGTGCTATTGCTAAAATAAAATCAACTGAACAATAATTGGGATCCATAGAAACATCTTTGCTGACTCAGAAATGTGTTCTTTTTTTCTTTATCTTTTCTTTTTTGCTTGACATTCATATTGTAAGTTCATGCAAGCTGAAGTTTATTAGGCTGATTATAAATTGACCCAAGGTTTTGTTTTTGTTTTCATTATTTGTTTGCACATAGATGTTATTTAAATTGTTCGACTTTTTATCCTGTGCTTCTTATATATCTCTAGAGGAACAGAATCTTAATTTTATGGGAAGTATCTTTTCATTAACTGGTAGAAAATGGTCGTCGCTACTCTGAATGATAAATGGGCATTTTTCTAGATGCAGGTCATATGTACTTGAAAGGACTCTGTAAGTCCTTTGGAAGAAGCCTTGTTAATGAGGACTTAGCAACTAGTCATGAGATGGAAAGTGGGATCCTTTTACAGTAATTGTATCCTCAGATGCATTGTTTAAAATGTTAAGGCCAAGCTAGAGCTAACACTTTAAAACCTTGCCACATCATTAAAGAATTCCTGCACTAATGTTTGCTGCCTTCTCATCTACAGTATAGTGCTGTCTGAAACAGTCAGGTCATCTTTTTCATGGATTCCAGTTCTGACCTATATGTGTGTCAGGGGTGGGTTCTGGATCCTTTTGCTGCCGGTTCGCTCAGGGTCGCGCCGTGCGCAGCAATCAAAAAATAGTTTCTGTGCATGAGCAGAAGCAAAATCCAAGATGGCGGCACCCACAGAGACACCGACGGAACCGGCTCTGTGACGTCATCGTCGAGCTACTAACGGTTCTAAAGAACCAGTTAGAACCAGTAGGAACCCACCTCTGATATGTGTGCATGAGAGAGAGAGGGAGAGGGAGGGAGAGGGAAAGGGAGGGAGTGGGAGAGGGAGGAAGGGGAGAGGGAGAGAGGGAGGGGAGAGGGAGAGGGAGGGGAGAGGGAGGGAGAGAGAGAGAGTGAGAGACAGAATGTGATGCCACTCATATACTTCATAGTTTATTGTTGGGCCTTTTGGCTCAAATTAACAAAGTTGAACCTCAATTATTTATTCTAATTTACTGATAACATTAATAATTTACTTTCCAGTTAAATATGGACAAACTAAACTCAAATCTTCAGAAAAACATTTCTTAAGATTAGTATCAGTGTAAGTTCAAGGCCTGGGCTGAAAAGATGGGCAAAAATATAAAGTGCTGATATCATTACCTGCTATCTTTGCTGGATAATGCAAGGTAGCCATGTCATTTTTATTTTATTAGACATTATTACAGCCTAAAGATTCCATCAGATATAAAGACATGCAATCTCAAGATATGATTGCAATAATTCATTTTACTGTTCTTTTATTGAAGGAATGGTCTATACTAAGACTGCTTTAAAGATAATCATTGCGTGGGAGATTACAAATGGCAATCCAAAGTTAGTATCCAGACAGAAAAATTTAGTAGGCATTTGGCCATGTGCAAATTTTACATGAATCAGAATTCTTATTTTCTCTTTTTTGATAGTAGATAAGTGCCACTAACGGGCAAATCTTTAAGCAATTGTGGGGAAGGGGCTAATGTTTGTGTTACCTATATTTGTGTTACCTATAATGGTCTATTCTTCCTTTTTATATTTTACAGAACATTCTGTATGTAGTAAACATATTTAACTGGCACTGAGAGCAGCAGAATCTGTAGGGGAAATTTTAAAAAGGCAAGATGGTGGAAGTTGTATCATAATCGTAATAAGTAACATCAAAAAAACTGATAGGAAAATATGCAAGATACAGTAACTTCTCTGCCCTGCATTAGAACTGTTGGCCAGTCTATATTTTAGATCCTATCAGAGAAAATAACACTTAGTCTTTGAGTGAGTGAAGATTGTGGTCTTAGTGGGGAAGACCACATGATGTAGGATATGATATGATGTAGGATAGATGTAGGAGATGACCAGGCTGAGCCTAAGAGTCATGAGCCTCTTCACACCCACAAGAGATCTAAGTCTAGCCCACCTTGAATTCCTGTGACTCTTATCTACTGCCAATTTGCTTGGGCCGTTAGTAGTTCAGATTCTTCTAGAGAGCTCAAACTTGCAATAAATCGTTATATCCATTTGAATTATTTGGATCTCCTGATTTCCCTGGCACTCAACATATACTTCTCCATACCAGTACAATGGCAATATGGAGGGCCTATGTTGGACGAAATATTTGTTTTTAGAGAGGGAGTTTTAAAACTTATATATAAACGAAGACCCAATTTTGTCTGGTGGTTAAAACATCATGCTAGAAACCAGGGGACTGTGAGTTCTAATCTCTCTTTAGGCATGAAAGCCATCTGAGTAATCTTGGGTCAGTCACTCTCTCTCAGCCCAACCCTCCTCACAGGGTTGCTGTGGGGAAAATTGGAGGAACTATTAGGTATGTTCACCACCTTGAGTTATTTATAAAATAATAAAGTCAGGATGAAAACAAACAGACAAAAATCTAAGCCCCATTCCTTTTCTAGGTTTGACATGTTCTGCTTTATTGATACCTCCCCCTGTGGATGGGGGTCAAGGATCAGGATTGTTAAGATACTATATCCTTCGCTTAATGATCACAATTGGGACTGGCAACTTCATCACAAAGTGACACCGTCATTGAGTGAAACATCACATCATTGCAATGGACTTACCAAAATGATCATTAAGCAAGACATCACATGACTGTGATTTGTGATTTTGGTGCCAGCCCTCCATTGGCTCTGCTTGTCAGAAGCTGGCCGCGAAGATGCTGCAGATACTACAATGGTCATAAGATTCCATCTGTTGCAAAATGCCTGAATGTTGATCATATGACCACAGGGATGCTGCAATGATCAAAAATTTGAGGACCAGTAGTAAAGTTAACTTTTTTCATTCCATAGTAACTTCGAATGGTCACTAAACAGGGCAATCATTAAAGTCTCCATGTTTAACCCTAAACTTCACTGTTCTCGGAGTCATTTTATTGCTTGTTTATTGATTAAATTTATGTCTCACTGCTCACCCAGGAACTCACTGCTCACCCAGCAATTCTTCTCCAATTTTTCCCCACAGCAGCCATCCAAGTGAAGTATGTTGGCCTATGAACGAACAGACCAAAATCATCCTGTAAGCTTCCAAAGTTAAGGGTGGATGAAGGGGTGGGTTCTAACTTTCCTCGCTGCCAGTTCGCTTCCTCCCGTGCCACGTGGCCATGCCTTGTGGCCGCGTGCATGCGAAACGCGTGCGCACATGCGCAGTGCCAAAAAATAAAAAAAAATTCCCCGAAAAAAAGCCAAAAACAAGATGGCGACGCATGCGCAGTGCCAGAAACTCAGCTTCTGCGCATGCGCAGAAGAAAAAACAATTTTAAAAATTCCCAAAAAATGATGGCAGCGCCCACAGACCGGCACCGACCGAACCGGATCCGTGACATCACTGTGACGTCACCAGCGGGTTGCTACCGGTTCAGGCGAACCGGTCCGAACCAGGAGGAACCCACCTCTGGGTGGATGTGAAACTAACTCTCCCCAGCACTAAAATGGTACTGAAACCTCTACAATACTATATCTTCTTGTAGTTAATGGTAGGCTTAGGTTTTGCTTTGGCGTTGCCTATTATGCTAGGTTAGAAATTGTTTTGATTATATGATATGCTCGATTTTATCAACTTATTAAGATCTTTAATTTCAGGTGAACCATTTTGAGCTGGTAAAATGTTGGAACCATGTTAATTTTTTTTTCACCAAATGGCTGCCATGGGGCAGTTTACTTTACTTGTTCCCACAATACCTCACAAGGTTTTTTTCCCACAAGGCAAGCTGCTGATGTTGAACCCCCATCCCAGTTCCAATGGTTTGGTACAATTCTGAACAAAGTTATAGACTCAGTGATCTGTATCTTTTATTTTTATTTTCTAAGAATGCCTATAAAAGCTATGTAGAAGCATTCTCAAAAACATATACTGTATGACACTTTGGAGCATGTTAGCGCATTATTCCTATTTTTGTTCTTGATATAGTTTCACGAAAAGATTCTAAAATTAACCCCTAGATACAGCAGGAAGCCTGGAACACTTACTATTGTGTTGTATTATTATATTAATAAATTAGGAAACATAGGGAAATCTATTACATGAAGTGTTTGATAAATTAAATATATATATATACATAGATGTAACTAAATATGGACATTTTATTTGCTACGAATTTTATAAATGAGTTGTTTAGCCAAACAATTCAAGCTTATATTGTTTTTAACTAAACACTATATTAGTTATCAAAGTGAGCTATACTTATCAGAGTTTTGATTGATACTTGGTAGGATTCCTCACTATAATAGAGTTCAGAAAACTATAACAGATAACTGGGATAAAGAAGTGAAGGGAAATAACTTGTTCAGCCTTCTGTAAGAAACAGAGAAACACATATGCATTGATATGAATTATTTAAGAGAGGTTATTCAGAGGTTAATAGGTAAGAGAAGAAATAAAAAAATATTTGTTGTTCAGTTACTCTGCTAATACGAACCCAGTTCTCTTCATCATCTGTCTTAGAGGTCAAGTTTATGTTTAGCACACATCCAAAGTTTCCAGGCTGTTTTCCCCCCAAATACCTCCTGTTCAAAGAGTTCAGAAAACAGGGCAAGAAAAACCTCTGTGTATAAGACTTATTGCTGGACAGAATACATAGGTAGAACTGTACATGATTCAACAGAAGATATCTTCATATGATTCATTTCTGCATTTGTTAGTTGCAATGGTTTGTTACTTGAAAATAAGTTGATAAGAAAACTCAAAGTACAGTTATTTTGTAGGTTAAGAATCTCATATAGGTCAAGTGAAAACATTCAGGATTTTTCCCAAGGAATTTCTTTGGACCAAACTCCCAAGGCAGTAAGAGTATTATATTGTATTATAATTTGAAGTGCAATCAAGTAAAGATCCGTTCAGCCTCATTGACTTCAATGGAACTTATTTAAGGAATAAGGAACTGCATCTTCACATATAGTATTTATGTATCTGTGAACATATGTAAAACTGAAATCAATTTTCTGAATCAAAATTACTCATCTAAACATTTAAATAAAAATAGCTTTCCCATACAAAGTTATAACAGCTAATACTATCTGGGAAGTGAGCTATGACTTCATTGGGGGTTTCTGTATTTTGTGAATTTGGCACTGAAAATAATCATGGAAATATATTTTGTGCTGAAAAGATAAAGTAAACTAGAGAGTGAATTGTGAAATGAATATGAACACTAAAGGAGATTATAGGTAGTCCTTGACTTACAGTAACAATTGAGCCCAGAATTTTGGTCTCAAGTTGTTGCAGGTGTAAGTCGAATCACCACATGCCTGGACTCGATTTTATGACTGCTTTTACAATGATTGTTAAGCAAGTTACTGTGGTTGTTAAGCAAAACACACGGTTGTTAAGCGAATCCAACACCAGCATGCAAACCTGATAATGTATCCACAGATGCTGCAACTAGTCATAAATGCAAGCCGGTTGCCCAGCCCCCAAAACGCAATCACATGACCCCAAGCGTGTTGCAGCAGTCATAACTTTGAGTCATAAGTAATTTTTTGTTTGAGTTTGTTGTAACTTCAGACTTTCATTAAGCAATCAGTCGTAAGTCAAGAACTGCCTGTAAAGTATGAATCTAACTATATCCTTTTAGAAAGGAAAATAATTGAGGTAGCAAAGTACCAAAAAAGGGAGTAAAGAATATAAGACAAATGTTTAAATTTTTGAATTTAAAAGCATAAGTAAAAGAAAAGGCTAAAATCGTTTAAACTAACACCATGGACTATGCCTCTTCATTTCTTTCTATCAATATCTTTCTACAGTATTATTGAGAAACAACTATACCTTCACCACATCTACCTACCACTTCCCTCGTTGCCCTTTAGTGCTCTGATTGTGCACCGGAAAGCTAATTTTATACAGCCTTCAATCTTAAATTTCAAAAAGGTATTAGGTCAGATTTCTGCAGATTTCAGCCAGCAGAGAAGGAAGCAAAGAGAGGAAAAAAGAATAAACGGAACAGCAAAGGGATGGCAGAAAGTGGGAGGTGGAGGAGAAGACAGGAAAAATAAGGAGAGAGACAGAACAATGTTCTTCTTTACTCGTTATTCTGCCTTTATCTCCTGGGATTCAAGCTGCCCAGAGTCCTTTGGGAGTTGGGCGGCATACAAATATAATATATAAATATAATACCCATCATTGTGCTCTGACTCCAACACATTATCTGAAAAGTGACTCTTGTAAGAGAGGAATTAGAAAATAATAATCCCCATCCTTCCTTTAGATAATGATGGGAATTTGTTACCCACTAGACCCTCAAGCCAGGAGAGGTTCACACAAAGCTCTTCTCTCAAATGTTTTCTCTTCTGGAATCAAGGGCAGAGATATGGCTGAAGGCCATTCTTCAAAAAGAGAAACCCTTTGCAGCAGAGGTGGGTTCCTACCAGTTCGGACCGGTTCTATAGAACCATTAGTAACGTGGCGGCCTGGGTTGCTGGAACCGGCAGGGACCCACGCCTGCCATGCCCCCGAGCCAGTTCTCTTGGTGGCGCCATAGACGCCGCCATCTTGTTTTTTGCTTCTGCGCATGCGCAGCTTTTTTTTTGTACTGCGCACCTGCGACATGCCCGTGCAGCACGCAATGCCCGCGTGCCCGCGCAACACGTCCCTGAGCGGACCAGCAGTAGGAAAATCCGGAACCCACCCCTGCTTTGCAGGTGATCTCCAAGAGATCCAAACACTAGGCAACTGGAGACCTTCTGGATAAGAGGATCTAGGAGTGTTGCCTCCCTTTTATGTTTCGAATTAAGTACTTCTGCTGTCATGAAGAAATGGGGAACAGTGGCTTCTGTCTCCTTCCAAACAGAGAAATGGATGATTTCAGCAACAAGGCTTATGCCCTGAGGCTTCCTTAAGCCCCCTGCCTTGGCTTCCTTAAGCCCCCTCCATGAAATAATTCACTGGCATGATCAGATTGGGGGAGAGGAGACAGTACCTCTTCTTTACTCAGGCCTGAAGGCCACAATAGCTAGTAGACTGTAATATTGACTCTAGGATTCATGTTTTCCTGGTTGGGAATATTTGGTCCCATCAAACCACACAGAAAACAAAGGATTTTATACATCCTATGATAACTACAATTTCCTCTAAAACATGTTCCTTTAATTTCTCCTTGTCCTAATAATGACTGTGCAATGAGAAAGAATAATTAACCCTTGGAATTCTTTGTACAGGGAGTCCTCTCTTAATGACTGGCTGGTTAGCAACCATTCAAAGTTACGATGGACTTCCAGAAGTTACTTACAACCCAGTTCCAAAGTTGGCTACACACACACACACACACACACACACACACACACACACACAAGCACACCACTGTCACTTGATTGCATTTCATGCCCTTGGCAACCAGTTCTCACTTATGGCCAGTTACAGCATTTTGCCGTCATGGAATCACAATTTGTGACAAGTTTTTTGCTGGGTTTGGCCTTTTCAGCTAGTTTCTAGCAAAAAAAACACTCATAGGAATAAATGGATTCACTTCACAATTATGGCATATACTTAATAGCCACCACATTCACTTAATGACCACCAGATTTACTTAAGGAGCTCAGCAAACAAAGTTATAAAATTGGGTCCAGTCACATGGGAGCCTCAATTTATGACCACTATGACTTATGAGGTAAATTCGAGGCTCCATTATAGTTGTAAATTGAGAACTACCTATAGTAAGTGGGGATGTGAATCTAGGTCCTCCATCCTTTGTTTGGCACTCTAACCACTATGCCATAATTGGCTATTAGCGTCCTAAACAATCCTAAAACACTTCATTTTTCTGGAGATGCATACTGAATAACATTTTTGTCAAAGCAATTTCCTGTGAACAGATGTGTAGACGTTTTGCTTACCTTCGCTAAGCTTCCTTTAAAATGAACAGAAAAAAAACCATTAACTGTTAAGAAGATGTCCTCCTGTTACTAAATAACACCTGTTCCCTTCACTTGCTAGACACCAGCTACTATCAGCAGATAATCTCTAACCTAAATTTACATTCTGGAGTTCCCTCATGATAAAAGAGTGTTAACACAAACAGCGAAAAGAACTGCTACAGGTTTCTGTAAGCCAGGGGCAGCCTTGGAAACAGGAATTGAAGCTTAAGTCCTATTCAAAGATGCACTGGTCAAAAGCCCCTTGGCTGCTCTTTGTTCCCAGAAAGCTGGAGGTTGACTAGTGGGAATGAGATGAGATAATGAGAAGAAAGAAAGGGTAACTCTATCTCCATCCCATCACTTTTGCTCTCATACCAAATTATTCAGCCATGAGAACTTTTTCCCCTATAGCAGTGATGGTAAACCTTTTCGGCACCGAGTGCCGAAAAGGGAGCGCGCACGCGCGGCATCGAGTGCCAAAAAGGTAGCACTTCGCGCGCTCATCTGGGCCACGACCAGGAAGAGGAGCTGCCCAGGGGGCATGCACACGCCGGAAAATGAACTTCCAGTTTCCGGCATGTGCATACGCACCAGCCAGCAAGGCTTCCGGTTACTGCCGTGCATGCGAGCACACACATGCCGATCAGCTGGCCGGCATGCATGCTCACTCCAGAAAACAGAAGACCAGCTCTTCCGGTTTCTGGCACTGCTGCACGCACAAAGGCCAACTGATCATCGCGTGCACATGCACGCCAGATACCCGGAAGAGGAACCGGAGATGCCACGCATGCCAAGCGACATGGCTCCGCGTGCCACTTCAGGCACGCGTGCCATAGGTTCGCCATCACGGCCCTATAGGATTCAAAGCCACCTCTTCTTTTAGTAGTAGTACTGCAAGAATACTTCTTGTATCGGTAGTAGTTACTACACATAATATTTACTAATGTGTATTGAAGCCTTTCTATGACATTTGCAGATAGCTTTAAGCCTATTTACTCTAAAATGCATTCCCCTGTTTCTATAGCACTTGCAACCTGTTAAATATTTTTTAAGTTTGCAGCTTCAGGAAAATAACTTTGTGCTGCAAGATAGAATAGAATAATGCACACAAAGCCTCCCTCTGTCACTCACACAGTCATGCTAAGTTATTTTTTACCTCAAACGACCAGACTTTTCTAAAAGTAGCATTTACTCTTCATCTGAATGTAATATGCATCTATATGTAATATAGCAATCACTTCTTTCCTTTTGAAAACACAGCAGCTTTAAATTATATTAGTGGAACATAACTCTACGTTTATACAGTAAAGCAAACTTACAATCAAATTTTAAAATTAATAAATAAAACCTAGTGTTTTACAATTCCAATGAGTTTGGAGCTATTCTACTGTGTTTTCAATGTTTTAGAATATGATAATTTTCTAAAAAATATGGTCATTCCATCGAATGGCACATCAGTCTGTTTTGTAACTATAGTTTTTGTTTTCTTTTTATATTAAAAGTGGAAGAAATCATCTCTAGACAAACTAAAGCCAATGGGCTTTATATCCAATAAAATCTATGTTAAAATCATAATTTGGCAGCCTATCTATCAGTTGCACATAAATAAGAGCACAGCACAGCGGTGAAATCTACTTACCTTCCCTACCGGTTCGGAAGCGCGCACAAAGCTCGTGCTTTTTCACCCTCTGCGCATGTGCAGAACACTTTGCGCATGGGCAGAGGGTTAAAAACAAGAAATGGCGATGTCCAGGTGGGTGGGCGGAGCCTTGCGCTGCCACCGCTACCGGTTCTCCGAACCACCGGCGGCCACCGCTACTGGTACCCCCCCAGAGGTGGGTTCCTCCCGGTTCGGACCGGTTCACCCGAACTGGTAGCAACCCGCTGGTGACATCACGGTGACGTCATGGGTCCGGTTCGGTCGGTGCCGGTCCGTGGACGCCGCCATATTTTTTTGATTTTTTTTTTTAAATTCTTCTGCGCATGCGCAGAAGCTGAGCTTCCGGCACTGCGCATGTGTCACCATCTTCTTTTTGGCTTTTTTGGGGGGGGGTTTATTTTTTGGCACTGCGCATGCGTGCGTGCGCAAAGCGCGCGCAAAGCGCGCGCAAAGCTCGCACACACCCATGAGGTGTGGCCATGCAGCACGGAAGGAAACGAACTGGCAGCGAGGTAAGTTAGAACCCACCCCTGGTACACCCGGACCGGGCCGAACCCGTAGCATTTCACCCCTGGCACAGCCTAAGCTATAATGTAATAATAATCCTTAAATTACGATAGCTTATAGTTATTAGGTAAAATACGTAAAATGGGGTGATAACATCAAAAGGTTTAGTGCATTAATTGCATTAAATGTTTATAATGGATTATTCTTCAGATTCTGGCAAATCTTTAGTGCTGCTGTGCAGCATCTAGCTAACTGCACGGTGACTATGATCCATTCGTCTTTAAGCAACTGCTGAAGATAAACCTATAACTTATATATACGTAATTCCTTGAGTTTCTCAAACTTTATGAAATTGACTACATATTTCCATCATGTGTGTACCATAGTGTTATGTGCTCCTTCTATATATTTTATTACTGCTACCCATGTGCTCTATTCCATACATTTCATAAATAAATAAACAAATCCCATATGCATTTGTTCTTTCTTTTTTTGACAGTAAGCTCCCCAGAGTTACTAAGAAATCAAAAAATAATGGTGGAAGTGATGAAGATGATGAAGATTTATTCTGTGCTGAAGAAATGTATCTCAGTATATCCACATAGTCACCAGTGGTTGAGAATCTTTACTTGTCCAAGCCTACTGACATAAAGCACTCTGGCAAACTATTATTTTATGAGCCACACTGGGAAACCTTCAAAGGAAAGAAAGAGAGAAATAAATAAACAAACTATAGTTCCAGTTACATTCACTATGGTTTTTAAAGCAATGTTTCTGGATCCATTTTTAAAACTTCCAGATTACATTTATATCCTGCTTTTCTTTCAAAGGACTCATGACAGCATACAAGATTCTTCCCCTTTTTATTTGAACTATAGCCTATATGATAAATTAAGCAGAAATCCAGTGCAAGATGCCATGAACCCATTCCCAAAGCCATAATGGAATATGTCTAGTTCTGTCTTAGATTATGGTGTGAATCCAGCTACTATGATTTGAAAACAAAATGATTTATGGCTAAAATTATATTGGCATATACTACAAGCCAGGATGACAGGAAGTATAATTTAACATTGTGTAAAAATAAGGTCAGTGAATTGCCCATTCTCCCACAAACTGTAGAAATGGGGATCCATCATTTATTCTAGGCACAAATACATTTGAAATACCTTGCAAATTCATCCATCTTTCAAATTACCTTTTCCGGATAGATTTTCTTGAATCCTTGTCCTGCAGGTTCTTTTCCCTTAGTTATGTTTGTTATTGTCATGTAGCACTGGGCAATCCAGAGATATTTCACGAGAAGAGTCCTCCACTTCTCTGTTCGCAACAGAATACCTTATGCAACCAGACTTGAAATCTTGGGCTTAGACAATTTAGAACTACAGTACGTTGCCTTCAGTCTGACCTAAGTGTATCACATAAAATTATCTGCTACAGTGCCCTACCTGTCAATGACTACTTCAGCTTCAACCGCAACAATACACGAGCACACAATAGATACAAACTTAATGTAAACCGCTCCAAACTTGATTGCAGAAAATACGACTTCAGCAACAGCGTGGTCAATGCCTGGAATGCACTACCTGACTCTGTGGTTTCTTCCCCAAACCCCCAAAACTTTAACCTTAGACTGTCTACCGTTGACCTCACCCCATTCCTAAGAGGTCTGTAAGGGGCGTGCATAAGTGCACCAACGTGCCTACCATCCCTGTCCTAATGTCCCCATGTATTCGTAACCATCTCATGTATACATAACCATGTTTATACGTTTTACGTATTCACAATCATGTTTATACTTTTTCTGTAATTTTATATATGCTTGACAAAATAAATAAATAACTAAAAATAAATCCAAAGCCCACGTGTAGATCCAAAATGCATTTTCACAGCCTCCAGAGATCGTGCTGCAAAAATGTATAGGCCCACAGCCAAATTATGCTGATATTATCTCCTGATTTTTGGTATTGAAAACAAGCACTAAAAGAGTTATATTGCCTACTGGTTTATTTTTATTTATTTTTATCCTACCTTTATTATTTTTATAAATAACTCAAGGCAAGGAACATATATAATAATCCTTCTTGCTCCTATTTTCCCCACAATAACAACCCTGTCAGGTGAGTTAGGCTGAGAGAGAAAGTAACAGGCCCAAAGCGAAGTCACCCAGCCAGCTTTCATGCTTAAGGCAGGACTAGAACTCATGATCCCCTGGTTTCTAGGTGTTATGTTCTAACTGTTTCAACTGTGTTGCATGGTTCCAACCAGGTCCAGCGTTTGAGCGGGAAAAAGCTCAAACGCTATTGGCTGGTCTGTCTGACAGCTCCCTATAAAAGGGCAAGCTGTCAGACTGCTCTTTGCTGGTTGCTTACACAAGAGCTGTAATAAAGAGCTGCTTTGGAAGTCTGTCTCCTGTCATCTCTACCCACTATCCAACAGTGGCGACGAGGGCTTGGGCCAGGAGAACTGTGACTAGCTTCTTCAGCACTTTCAACCAGCCAGGCAGTCATCTTCCTGCCTCCTTCTGCCGCTATGTCCACCTTCCCCCCGCCGGCGCCTTTCGACCCGACCCGGGAGAAATGGGACTCCTACATGCGGCGATTCGACTGCTTCCTGGAAGCAAACGATATGCTGGGTCGGACCGACAACCGCAAAAGAGCTGTGTTCTTGAGTCACTGTGGCCCCGAGGTGGTTGACACCGCGGGGTCACTGTCAGACCCAAGACTCCTACATGCGGCGATTCGACTGCTTCCTGGAAGCAAACGATATGTTGGGTCTGACCGACAACCGCAAAAGAGCTGTGTTCTTAAGTCACTGTGGCCCCGAGGTGTTTGACACCGCGGAGTCGCTGTCAGACCCAACTCCGGTCC